>SNQJ01S0034349.1:106527-137014 GCA_010110895.2 Picea sitchensis | reverse complement strand
TACCTCTCTATCTACCTAACACAACCCAATATACCAAAGGTCATGCTACCTATGTCTTGTATTTATGGACCACTTCTACAAAACCGTGTCTTCTGCCAACTCTACCTGATCATCTAGTGTTAAATCCTCTATGGAAGGTAGAACCTTCTCCTCCTCTCGATCCAACATAGAGGGCTCAAAGAGTTTGTGTTAAGTACCCATACCAGATATGCAAATATACTTCAATGAGACCAAGAATAAACCATAAACCATTCACCATATAGAAAACCCTTGAGGTAGGGTAACACCATATATTAATATTTAAGGAAGGATAACACTCCTTAATCAATGCTTGATACATTCACAATATTCTTCATTATTATCATTATGGGCCCTCTGGGCCCCCCCACTACTATTGGTTTTTCTTCATATGAAATATGATGGATATTCAATATATTATTACAATAACGAGTGTTCCATATATAGGGAACATAAGGTGACCATCCATGAAAGGATGTGTCCCTTGAATAATCAATAACTATTTATTATCATCATTTACTTATTATATATGATATTTAATAATCAATAATAATTATATTAATGGTATTATCTTTTAGAGAATGTCTTCGATGTTGTCTAAAACATCAACACTCCTTCTCCAGCAGGGGACGTGCAACATATCACTCTTGTCTTTGAAGTATACAAACTTCACCCTAGACTCACTTGACACTTACGTAGGTCTTGGGAGACATCTCTCTCCTACTTGAACTGAGGAGAAACTCCTTCTGAAGCTCTCCTCTAAGCCAATTAACTCTCTCTAAGATTAGGCACATTTGGGTCCACATGTAATAGCATAGGATCTTGAGCCTTTATCATTCCTTGTCCAAATCACCATGACTAGGACCAAGACCACACTAGAATATTTCACCACATGCACACACCTATGAATGAATGTCAACTTGATGCTAAGCCTGACGCGTGGAAAGCAACTGAAGCACCTCGAGTCCATATTATTCCTTGTGTCAGTTAGCATCAAGGGAAGGGACTAAGTCACAGGCCCATTTATCACAAGTGCCTTTGTGATAAATGTATCCTATCTCCCTTGGTCTGCAACCCAATGTGGGAGAAGTTATGCCCGATGCGAGAAAACATCAACGCTCACTCTTAGCTAGGGTGTCTTTCCATGGTAGTACACAGCTCTTGTCGAGAGACATAGTCTCCACTAGTGGTACAAAACCACCATAGTAGTAAAGATTTGTCACACATATGTATGGATTTCTAGGGAGCTACTCCCTCTGGGAACATGAGGTCAACTCCCCCATAGTGTGAGACATCAGGGTCCAGCATACTTGTGTCCTCAGACCTCTTTGAACATGGAGACTGATGGGCTGCATAAGCCCAAATGCACTTATTCCTTCTTGAAATAGTGTTCCCTTATCCCTTCTCGGATAAGTGTCCTCATAGATCAACTCAACTCAATTCCTTGAGGAGAGATGCGATGGAGAAATTTTGTCCTTGGATGGCACTCCATGTGGACTTCTATGAGCTACACCCTCTAGAAACACTAGGTCAAATCCATAGTGTATGACGTCAAGGATCAACTCCTTGACATGTCTCATGTGCTCTCCACATGGGACGTTGGGCTATAAGCCAAAAATGCACTTATCCCTTCTCGGATAGATAAGTGTCATCAAAAATCAAATCAACTAAGTCACATAGGAGTACAGTCACGGAGAATGTCTCAGTTACCAAGCAACACTCCCTCTCGACAAGGAGGCATTCTCTATACACCGTCTGTCACAAAAGTACTTAAACTTCATCACGGTTTTGGTAAGAACATCAACAATCTGCTCATCAGCAGGAAGGTACTGCACCAATACCTTCCTACCGCACTATGTCTAGATGAAATGGTGCTTGTCTCAATGTGGTTCGATTTGTCATGAAACATGGGATTATCGAGATATCTTCACACAACTTTGGTTACCAAAATGAATAACGGTGGAATCCAAAACATGTCCAAATAAATATACAAAGATCTTGTGAAGCCACACAACTTCACAAACTACCACACATAATGCAATGTAACCTGCTTCTGAGGTACTAAAATCCACATAAGTTTGTTTCCTACTACACCAGGAAACCATGGAATATTCCAAAGTGAAGCAACACACGAAGGTGCTCTTTATGTCGCTGCTCCACCCAATTAGGGTCAATATATTCCTACCATATTATATCAATCCTGGAAGTATATCTGGGACCATGTCAGGCATTACTCTGGTTATCTCAACACATGCTTCACAACAATATAGTGTGTCTATCTCGGTTGGCTCATAAATTGGCTAAGTGCACTCTCTGCATAGAAAATATTTGATACAGATGTTAACTAGATACATCAATGATCAATTAAGTTGTCCTCTGAGGTCGGATCAATCTCGTAGGAATCGAAATAAGACACACATAGTTTCTTCATATTCATCCACCATAGTTGTAGCCATGCGTTTCAAGTTCAATAACTCAAACTTCTTCAATTTATCAACTATGTACTTCCCCCGACTCAAAGATCTCATTAGTTCTTTGCCACATCTCTAGTCCTAAGAAGTAGTAGATCATGCGAAGGTCCTTCATCTCGAACTCATAGGCCAATGTATACTTGCATTCAATAATAAGGCTGTATTGATGAGATAAATCATCAATGTAGAGGACCAAATTAGGGACTCACCATTAACAGTCTTGTAGTACTGGATGCGATCGAAAACACTTTTGTTGAAGCCAAAAACAAATCATCAGGTTTCCATAAAATCCTTTCATATCAAGCTCGGGGTGGTTGCTTGATTCCATACAAGTCCATTTCTGCTTTTGCACACATGGACTCCTTCTCATGTGTATCGCTTGAAACTCATCTGGTTTCTCGATGTATATTTCTTCCCTTAATCTCCATTGAAAATGTTGTCTTGTCGATGTACTCTCAATACATGGACACTGTGAAATAATCGGCCGGATAGAAGTGTAGCCGAGCAATTGGGGCAAATGTCTCCTCATAATCTATTCCCTCAACATGAGAGAATCCTCTAGAAACAAATATTTCTTTGTGATTCTCGATGCTTTTAAATGGAAGCTATATGTTTGATCTTATAGATCCATTTGGGAGATCTCTAGTTCCCTCGGGTCTTGGAACAATATACCACACATCATTCTTCATGATGGACTAATACTCCTCCATCATGGCATCTCTCCATTACTAGTTGACTAGATGCCTCCTCATAGCATGAAGTCTTAGAATCAATGATGTGACTCATAACTTCTGACATAACCTGTGAATATCTCTGGGGTCTCTTTCTCTCTCGAGGAAGGTAACATGAGGAGATACATGTCTTTAGCCTCATGAAGAGAGTTTAGCCAGGTCCATGTGGGTCTTTAGGCCTACTACAACTATCTCTAGAACATCGGAGGAGAACCATCTCTTCTTGTTTCTCACTATCAGCCATCGTTGTGAGAACCTTAAGATCTCTAAAAGTCTACTCCTCTTAGGAGTATATTTTCTCACCTCAATTTATCTCTGGCGAAGGATGTAGATCTGGTATGCATTGAGACTCATTGTACCCCACAAATGTGTACCCTTTTTCCTAAAGGGTCTGGCTTAGTCCTTTTCTTCTTAGGTGCATGAATGTATACGACATAAATATCCTGATCGACCTCAAGCTTCACTTAACTGAACTATATGTCCATACTAGGAATCTCGTGGTTCCCTCATTGGAACACATGTCTAACCATATCGAGGAGTTCCCTCATGGAATTAATGTCTAAGAAATGTCGAGGTTCCTCGCTTAAGAGCCAATGTCTTGGTTCACGACCATGCGAGGAGTCCGCGTCGGGATCAAGTCTACATTCCCTCCTACTAGTCCACATAGGACCCTCAGGGGAGAATGTCTCACATTGTTGCCTCAAACATCTCTAGGACCTAAACTAGACCCTTGGTAAAGGGTCTACCACCTATAACACTATTTATTATTGCCTCAATAACTTGTATTATTATCATTTACTTATTGTATATGATATTTTAATAATCAATAATAATTATATTATTAATTATTATCTTTAGAATGTCTTCAGATGTTGTCCAAACATCAACAACTACCTCTCTGGCTACCTAACAATCAATTCCCTGTAAGAAGCATTGTCCTCAATGCTTGATGTGGCTCATATACCGGGGTCCCATGGATGAAATTGGGGACCATAGTGCTAAGTAGACTAGAGAACCCGGGTTCCCATGGATAAGTGTGGACCATGGTCTCGAAGTAGACTAGAGAACCAGGTCCCATTGAGAATGGAAGCCACCATCATGTTGAGTAGTCCAACTTCCATTGTAAACTAGGGTCCCATGTCCAATTGCTCATGTGAAATCCACATGGAAGATACCAACACCCAATAACCAACAAAAATGATTCTCCCCATACTGACACCTATCATGGATCCAAATAAGAATATCCATCCACATAGTGAGAAAGGGGTGAAGCTGAATCACGGACATAAAAAATAACTTGTAGAATGTCACCGGACCCGGACAGCAGTAGTAACTAACTCCTGATGTGTCACATTGATGTTCTCTACTCCGAAGGTGGATTAGAGTCATCAAATAAAGATGGAAGTGGTTGTCATCCCGAAATGAGCAACTATCCATATACCAATCATCACAATCATCCTCAAATCATACCGGGGCATACACTTCTTGATGATATTCATTCATGATGTGCGCCACAAGATATCTCTCTTGAAGGAGAGCCAATGATTGTTGACTATTGTGATGACTATCTCTAATACGCGGTGTGGTCATGCATGTCGACTTTGAGGGCTTCAATCATGTATTATATCTAACTACCCATTTATTATATCTAACCACCATAGTGGAGCCTTATTTAATAATATGATGGACCTATTCCACCTTACTAAATGGCCTCACTATTATCACTATAGGCCCTCTTCATACACTACCTCTCTAGCTACCTAGCAGAGTTTGATATTCTCCACATTCCCTACTAAGTAAACGTGCATGTATGGGGGTAGGCGAGGTCTATAGGTATTAGCAAGCTCCCCACCTTTTCTAATACCTCAAAGGACCATACTTAGTAGGAGACATGATCTTTTTACCAGGACCTTGTAGTGTTTCCTTATTTGGTTGTAACCATACTCTGTCTCACACTTTAAATTTTTTCTCTATTATGTGTTGGTCATTTCTAGCCTTATTACTTTTTCCTATGACTTCTTTAGTGTCTCATGTACTTGCAAATGGATTTTCTGATCTTCTCAACAAATTTTTCTCCTTTTAATTAATCTCTTGTGAGGTCCTCTCTCACTATTCCTTGTTGTCCATATACAACATCTAAGGGTTAAGGTGGAAAATACCCAAAGAAATTTTCAAAAGGGGACTTGCTAGTATAAGTGTGGATTGATCTATTATAAGGAGGTTTGTATATGGATCAAATTTTCATCCCATGTACTTGGATGCTTCTTATTATAACCCATCAAAAGTCACAACAAAGTCTTATTGACTACTTATGTATACCCATATGTCTATGGATGGAATGTTGTATACCTCTTCAACATATTCTCCATCTTCTCCCATGTTATTCAAAATGCATTGACAAATATGGTATCCCTATCTAAGATGATGCTCCTTGGTATCCCAAAGTGCACCGGACACGATTCAAAGAACACATTTTGCTTCTTTTTGTTTATTGATGGTCTTTGTACAAGGCATGATAATGCACATTTTGTTGAACCTTTCAACTACCACAAACAAATAGTCGTGTCCCTTTCTGGTTGTTGGTAAGCCTCCCACAAAATCCATGATTCTTTCCCAAGGTTGAGTGGATATACAGTTAATGCATGGTATAGACATTGCTTCATGTTGTTGGGCTTGCTAGTAAAACAAATTATACATCCTCTAATATATGGAGTGCTATATTTTCTTGCATTTTGGGTCAATACACATATATCTGTAAGTTGGCAACTTTCTTCCTAACACCAAAATGTCATGCAACCTTGGAGGTGTGAGCCTCTCAATAAGGCTGCAATCATTCACCTTTAGAACCACAGGCTTGTTGATGTGTAGAGTAAACCATTCTGAAAGTGATAGTCATCCTTTCCATCGCCTTCTTCTACATGAATTTGGCCTTGTAGTTGTTGAAACACTTCCTTGAAGTCTTCATCTTCTGTGTATGCCTCTCTTTGTGCATCATGGGTAAAAGGATCATGAATTAGGTTCAAAGTTGTAATCGTAGATGTGGGTGGCCATGAAATCATGTCTTCCAACTTATTATTGATTTCTACCATTCTTATACTTTATGAAAAAATGAAATTGTTGTAAAAAACCCATCACTTGTAATGTCTAGTTTGTTTAAGCTTACTCTAGGCCTACAAATACTATAGTGGCTAGTAATATGTGTAGATGATGGTCTCCTTTCCCATCATATAATGCTTCCACTTTTGATAGCTTGTACCAAGGCATAGAGCTCCTTATTTTAGGTAGGGTAGTTTAGAACTACCCCATGAAATACTTAAGAATGATATGAGGCGAGACTTTTATCCCTACATCAATATTGCTCCCATGGCATACCCAATTGCATCCATCTCCCACTTAAAAGGTTGCAAATTTGGTAGTGCAAGTAGTGGTTCTTGACTGATATTTATTTTAATCTCATCGAATGCCTTCTATTGATTCTTTCCCAGGTGGGAAATTCTTACCACTAGTTGTTATGGCATGGAGTGGTGCAACTACTATGCTGTTGAAATGAAACTATGAACTTCCACAAGTATTGTGTTTCCCCAAAAAAACTCCTAAGTTTAGTGACATTTGTAGGAATTGATCATTTCATGATGGCCTCCATCTTCTGGGGATCTATCTTGAGCTTCCTCCATGATAAAATACCCCAAATGCTTAAAACACTCTTTGAGAAAACTCGCATTTCTTGATATTTTCTAGTAACTGGTGTTTTTTAAGAGTTTCTAACACACATTAGATGTGACATGTGCTCCTCCTAGGTAGCACTATAAGCTAGTATATCATCCAAATAGACAATAAAAAAATGAATCTAGATAGGTGTAAAACATCATTCATTAGTCTCATAAATGTAGTTGGTGCATTGCATAAACCGAATAACATAACCAACCACTCCTTCTACAAACCTTTCATTTTCTTGATGGTAGTCTTCTAGGTATCTTATTATTTGACTCGTTGGTGGTGATATCATGATTTCAAATACAACCTAGTGAAGTGTTTGGCATGCAACAATTGGTCCAATAGATGAGTAATCCTTGGCGAGAGTCTGGAATTTTCAATGCCGTCTTGTTCAATGTCGCTAATTATTTTACATTCTCAAAATCCCATCCTTCTTGGGCACAATTATGATGGGTGACTCTGGGTGAGGAATTACTTGTTTGAATTACACCATGCTCCAACATTTTTTGCAATTGCTTCTTCACTTCATTAGTTTCCATAACATATTGTCTATACAACCCAATGTTAGAAGCAGTAGAGGGTGGGGCAACAATTGTATTTAGACATGTTTCCTCTTGGAATTTGGTATCCCCGCTAGACTCCTAAAACACTCATTTTGTATTTATATCAAATCCTCAAAGCGTAATTTAATGCTCTTTAGTACATCCTCTGAGGGATTCTTCACTCTCTTGACTCTCATCATGTTGATTTTATCTTGTAAAATTAAAACATATTCTTATTATAACTAATCAACTTCTTGTCTTTGTTGGCACTTACCAATGAGATATTTGAATTGCCTTTATGCGTATTGATGGTGTAGGACTTCTCATCCTTGATCAGGTTGTATTGGTTGGATCACTACATGAATATTTCATCCCTCAATACATGTAAAGGGATTCAATCACTTCTCCCTTGTACATCAATGGAGTTATACATCCAATTCCACTTCACATATAGAATCAAGACATATAGCAAATTCCATCATTGCCAATGGATATGGGCTGGGATGTTGTGAACCTTCAATCCAAGCTTGTTGAACAGATCCACTACTATGAGATTAACCTGTGAACCAGAGTCGAGTAGAGCATCTATCTTGGTCTTCATGGATTTAATATTGATGTGGAAGAGCTTTTCAATCTCCTTCTCTTCCTAGTGATGGGGATACTTAGATTCTCCTCCTTATGCACATATGTGCATACAATCTTACTCATCCACATCTGAGCTATTTTCAACACGATTGCTTGAATATTTGTCTAGAAGTTTATTTTTCTTTCCTTCCTTCTTGTGGTTCTTTGGTTTCAACTCACGGATGTAGTTTCCAACATTTTTTCCTCTATGTGGCCATCAATGTTTCAATGATTACAATGGTTTTTGGTATATTTACTCTATTATGCAATGGTTGTTGTCTTTTTATATTTTCCCCCTTTCCACTTCTTCTTCCCCTCCTTGGAAGCTTCTTGATGCTCTTTAGAAGCTTAGAACCACTTGGATGGCCCTTCTTTTGGCATATGTTTTCTAGGTATTGTCTTGTATGCATTCCTCCTCCATAGTCATGCAGCTTGAAGAGTATTACTGCTTTAAGTAGATGGTGTGTAAACCCCATGCTGTAGGAGGTACATATGGGTTCTTGGGAAGATATCCAACATTATAGTACATCATTTTGAACTCAATTGTACTCTTGTACTTCACCATCATTTTGAACTCAATTGTGTACTCTTGTACACTTCACCCCTTCCTCTTCTGGAAGTAGTTCCATCAGATCCATTGGTCCTCTACATACCTGATAGGGTAGAATTGGGACTTGATGAGTGTTTCAAATTCCTCCCATCTAGTTACTCGTGGATCACCCTCATGCCTAAGTGTTTCATGTGGCTTTCCCACCAAGTTAAAGCATGGTCCTCTAACTTCAATCTAGCAAATGGAATCTTCTTCTCTTCCTCTATATGGTGAACACTAAAATAAAATTCTAGTTGTTGCAACCAATGTTTCGTTTTTAATGCATTGATCTCACCTTGGTATTATTTTATGTCTACTTTCACTTCCATATTGAATAGGGAATGTGAAGGGTTCACGACACTTGAACTCGGTTGCTCTTTTTTGGATTATTTCCATGACTCATTTTCTTCCCGTTCTTGTGATTTCCCCTCCGATCTATTCTATGAGTTAAAGCCTCCACCATCTCTGAATGGTCTGAGATTTCTTTCTAGAGCTTGCATGAGGAGGTTCATATTGCAACTGAAGTCAACAACTTGTGTTTCCAACCTCTCAAATCTCTCTTCTAGTGGATCTCAAGGTTTATTATGAACACACTTGTCCTCCATGGCTAGGGTTTATGCAACTTCTCCTTAAGATGATTCTTGGATCCTGCAACTTCCCACAAATACCCAAAAGAAAAACCTGCTCTTATACCAATATGATCAGTAAACTATCATGGATATTCCACTGGAATAGTTCATCACAATAGATGTAATAAAATACTAAAATATTTATATTATCATTAATTTCCTTTATATCTCCAGAATATTTAGTTATTGATAAAAATAGATAAAACACAAAAACAAATTAGAGAGCAGTAAAATACATTCACACCATCCAAAAATAAACACAAGATATGACATGGGAAACTCAATACGGGATAAAACCCAACTATAAGGTGAGGTTTCTCCCCTCTCTTTTCTTTGGTAAAGAAATGATGCAAGTACAAAGAAAGAGGCACTCTCTGTGGATTTGCCTTTGATTTGTGGCCTATATAGCTTCTGTAGAATTTCTCCTCCTCTTTTATGCTCATAGAATTCCACTTTCAAATGTTTTTCTCAACTATGGAACAAGATACAATACAAAATAATGGAACCCCTTCTCCTCCTAGCGGCCCAGTTTTTAACATAGCTCGATAGCCATCTAGGGATAGGTTTTTTACTTCCTCATCCTTCAATTGTGATAAGGTTTTGGACCTTTTAGAATGTTCTTAGAAAATCCACTACATGGCTATCCCCATGTGTCTAAGTAATTGAGGCTAGCATGGAATCCACTCGCACCATGGTGATCAATATGGTAGGTCAACTTGTAGGAGGCATAACTTTCTCATACATACTTTGATTGACAAACGATATGCGTCATTGGAAAGGTATTGACGTTTAGAATTTATAATATTCCTATATATTAAGTTTTGGACCAAAAAAGGTCGTTTGATGCCTCAAAGTGGCTCCACAATATTTCTGACCTTTTTTTTGGACCCAAATTTCCAAATTTGGACCAACCACCGAAATGGCCCTACAAGCTGATTCCTCCAATTTTTCCACCCAAAAAGTAGTGAGATAGATGAAAAATAATATAATGATCAAATCCATATCAAAAAAGTACAAATAAAGGAGAGGAATTGTTGATCATGTGAATGGCTTCATGTTGGAGGGTGAGGGAATGAGTTCCTATATGTGGTTGTGGTAGAAGAGAAAGGAAGGTGCAAGTAGTGATTCACTATCCATTTCCTTTCCTTTCTTTTGATTGCGTGTGTGACTATGCAAAATTTGAAAAAAATATAATCATAGACACCATTTTGCAAAGACAATAAAAAAATGGAGGATCATATGGCATTGCAGTTACTGTAATTATATAATTCTATTCTACGAGCCTAGAAATAATTATGTAATTATATCATATGAAATAATTTTCCCAAAAATCATTTGAGCAAATGATAAATAATATATATATTGCACTTATAATAGATAAATAAGAATATATAAATTAGAAAATGACTCTTATTTTATATTGATTTGTTTAATGTAAAATCTATTGAAAATTATTATATGCAAACTATAAAATATTATAAGCATCAATAGGTAAGAAGTTAAGATTATAAGATTTATGTGTTGTGTTTATTTTTTTGGTATTTTGGTTTCTATCTACCACCTAGAACATTATAAATGTTTATATATGTATATGCACATATTCTTTGTGCAACAATGATTCAAATTTTTAATTCAAACTTTCACCCCAACTTTGTCATGTTATATTTATGAATAATTTATCATTGGTGTTGTTATATTTCCCAATGGTGTTGTTGTATATTTTGTTTTATCGTGCATTATTTCCATTAAATGACTGTGTTATTTAAATTATTAACTAAGTTGGAAAATTTAGTCAATTCCTTAAGAAGACTTGAGAACTCAATCATGTTGGAATCAACATCTTTCATTCTCTCCAATATATTTGAGACAACCAAAAGGACTTGCATCAACTATATTGTTCGTCGGACTCATACCTTGTAGGATATTGCTAATAATTGTCTTCTTATTAACATGAATATTATTATAAGGGCCATAAAAGGTGATGTTATTGGCATAGCATGAAAAGTAGCTTCCATAGACATTGGCATTGTTGAACTTCATGAAGGCACATTCATCATTTTTTTAGACCTTGCACTTGTAGCCAAAAGAATGAACACTTGAGCTTATAAAAAATGCCTTATTTTATGCTATTTGAATAGTAATTACACGATTGAAACTATTGTTGGAGAGTTGGTTGTCATTGATGTCAACCCTAGAAGAAGCCATGAATCAAGTCCAGGAAGCCCTTAGAAGTGATGGGTTTATTTGAAGGAGTATCCAAAGTGCCCCCCTTATGGCGTAGCTCTAAGCATGACCCTCATAGGAAGATGCTTTGAAGAAATATACATGAATCCATGGAAATATGGTTAAGTAGTTAAGTGGTTAAGAAGCCCCATAGGTGTGGTCATGAAACTCAAAGTTGTTTAAAGAAAAATAGTGTGAAGGACATTGTAAATGCATGCACAAATCTCATATATGGATATTACTTGTCATTTTTTTCCAATGGTAGGTGGTACGCCACGTGGTTCCTCACGGTTGAGAATTTATGCCCTCTTAAAAATGAAGCCCTGAAAGTAAATGAAGAAGCCCGGGATCTAAGTTCAAAAAGTTACAAGTCAACCCCTAAAAGTGTTGCAAACAAGAAGTTACAAGTTGGCCCCATTACAATGAATATTAAAATAAATATTGAGGATATTGTTGGTAAAGTCGTCCCCAATGGAATAATCATTAAAAATTAAATTGAATTTTATTTGGATCAAGTTGGCCCTAAAAGGAGGGTGACAAATCTAGTATAAATAAGGCACCAAGGAGTTCATTTGTTAGATCAAATCAAGTTATTTTTATTTGAGCTAAACAAGGGAATCTGAGGTGAATTTTAGAGGGAATATGAAGTGAATAAGGGAGAAATTCCAAGGGAGGATGAAGTCTTGTGATGATGTGTTCTAAGGTATGTTATTTAAAGGTCATCTTACCATTTTTGCTATAATGTTTTTTCTAGGATGATTTAAGATAATCAAACTTGGATGCTATTGAGAAGACATATCAAGGTAACTTTGGTAAAATATTAAACTTCTGGGTCTTTGTAATTTTGGATATACACTCTATGGAAGATAGGGTTTTTGACTAGTCCTAAAACTAGTCTCAAACATGTGCTCCAGGTAAAAAAATCATAAATTTTTCATAAAGAATCCAAATTATATGAGACCAATTGAATTGGAAATAGTAAAACATGTAGTAGGTTTTTTGTGAGTTTCATAATCATATATCAAATATTGAGTGTGTGGAATGTTGTACAAGTTCACTCTCCAGAATAGGCCAAAATTCAAGAAGGTTTTCCATTTTTGCTATAACTTATATGTTCTGAGAAGTTTCAGACCCTAAAATTTTGAGGAGATGGAAGAAAGGTCTCAGAGCATATGTGGTTAAAATTTCATACATTTTATTGCAACAATTTTGGAGATATGCTCTGTGGAATTCAGAGTTCATGAATGATTCTGAAATATGTTTCAAACAAGTCAGCTTGGAATTTTTACTATAAATTCTTTTCTGGGACTTTTGATACTGTGAAATTTTCAAAGGTATGAAAATACATACAAAAGTACCTCATATAGAAATTTCAGAATCATAAATGGATAATTGAGCTCATGGTGAATCTTACAAGTTTGCATATTTGAGGTATATTTTGGCACATTATTTGAGGCGTGTCTTGGAGTGTTTGGGCATATCTTTTGATACATATTGTGGATGTTACAGTACATGCATGAGACATGTTTTTGCATATACTTGGTACATGGTTTATGGATTTTATGGCACATGCTTAAGGCATATCTTGGCACATGGTTTATGGATATGGCACATGCTTGTTACATAGATGTTATGGCACACATATCTTAGCACATGGTTTGATGCACATCTTGGTGATGGTCTTGGTGTATGATTTATGTGAGTGGATTTGGTCTTGTTGATGATGAGGTATCAATATCAATGGAAGTAATAGTGACATGTTTTGATGATGATGTATCAATGATAGTAACAGGTTGATTATCAGTGATAGTGACAGGTTGATTATAGGTGGCAGGTTGATTATCAGTGACAGTTTAAGTGACAAGTTGAGTCTCCATTTATATTTCAGGGCATCAAGGTGGTTCTAGACATGAAATCAAAGTCTCATTCAGGTTGGTGCTTGTAAAAAAACTAGGATTTACTGAGCCTCTTGTAGTTGATTCACGGAGAGAATTCTGAGAGGTTGTAGCTTCCTTTAGGTTGAAACCTATAAACTAGGGGTTGGTGCCTCCTTCCGGTTGAATTGCTAGGAATCTTGGGATTGGTTCTTCATTATAGATAATATTTTGATATATAAACATTATGTGGGTTTCTCTCATTTTGGTTTCCATAAAATATCGTTTACTATGTGATGCATTGTTGAATAGTATTGTTTATGGTTATATGTTCATGAAAATTTAAATGAAATCATAAGTGATAAGCTGTTGATAAAGTTGAATTTTATATGTTTTGGTTAAAAGTGGTAAAAATTTCTCCGATACTAATTCCCCTCCTAAAGTCAGTTTTGGTGAATATTCCAACAATTGAGTATTAGAAAGTCCTTGAAGCAGTCTAACCCGGAAGGTAGATCATGGAGTGTACATATAATGGAACTCCATTATTTGATGGTCATAATTATTTCATACGGATTAAGGATTGAGAAGTTTTTTACAGACACGAGGGTTTTGACATTTGGAAATCAATTGTTACTAGATACAACACTTCAAAGAAACCTCCCAATACCACATCCAAGAATGAATTAAAAAGGAACAAAAAATAGCAATGGATTCCATCTTGGATGCTTTACCCGATTCGGTGGAATATAAAGTAGGACAATGTTCATCAACCAAAGAGATTTGGGACAAGCTGCATAATATCTACTATAAGGAATATTCTCTTATCACGGATCTGGAGCATGTTCATCAAGCTCTTATCACGGATCTGGAGCATGTTCATCAAGATAAAGAAGATGTTGAGAGGGAACAAGAAGAAATAATTTCATCATGTCAAACAGTTTCAGAAGAAGGTGAAGTAGATCTTGAAGAAGAACTAATCAATGCCTTAAGTGGAGTAAAAAGAGAAAGGAAGAAAAAAAATAACTCGAGGAAGAATTGATCAAGTTGAAGGAGGTTTCTCAAAATCACAAATTTGAAGAAGTACAACAGATGATTATGAACCTAAAGGTCCAAGTAGAAGAAGTCGGAAGGATTGAAGAAACACTCAAAAATTAGTTGGAAGAAAAGCAGTATTTGGAAGACAAAATAGTATCACAAATAAAGGAAGGAGAGAAGAGAGAAAATATTTTGGCAAGCCATATCAAAGAAATATCCAAGGACTTATAAAACATTGAAGTGGAATTTAGTCAACAAGAAAGAAGACTTGAAGAAGAAATCATATCCTTGAAGACCCAACTTGAAGAAGCAAAGAGAATGGAAGAAGTAATGAAGATCCAGATGATGAAGAAAGAAGAATATTGTGAGAAGCTTAAAGAAGAATTTGTCACATTAAGGGTTGAATTTTTCAAGCTCATCAAGAACGTTCAAGAGAGAGGAAGCTCCACACTTCTAGTAAAGAAATCTGAAGAGAAATGTTACAGGTTGTTGGAAAGGAAGAATGAAGAGAAGGCTAAGATTTATGCAGAAGTCATCAGAGGCCCTATCAAGAAGGAAGAATGCAAGCCCTCAAAGGAGAACATTCTATAAATGGATCAAGAAGAATATTGCAGAAGAGATGGATATCCAAGAAGACCTTTTGCCTTCATGGATCAAATAAGCTTCAATATTTGTGAAGGAAACATCAGAAAACAAGATCACAATAAACCTAGGCATGAATTCAGAAGGACTACATCACAAAGAAGATCATTCACTCATAGGTATCAAAGTTTTTTTCATGGTTATTATTTTACTTGTAATAAATTTAGACACAAAGTTGTAGATTGCATATCATATGGAAGAAATGTTCAAGCAAGAAATTTTTATGTGGCCCCCTATAATATTGAATGTTAAAAATGCCAAAACTATGGACACATAGCTCGTGATTATAGAAGCATAATGAAGTCTTCCATGAATTAAAACATTGATATCATGTACAATAAGTTTTGAGAAGAAAACAAAAATAAGAAGAGAAGGTGAATGAAAAAATCCCAGAGATCATACTCACAATATTTACAGAGTTGCAAGATCATGATGAATCTACAAGTAAAGAGGAAGATGTCAAAATTAATAATGATGATCTTATAGCAGAGAAGGATTATATATTGTTTTATCCATCCGGATTGGAGACTCCCAATAATGTGAATATTAAGGAGGGGTGGTCTAAGCGGCAGCTATTACATATTGTATAACTATATTTCAGGCAGTCTAAAGTGTTTGCAGATTTTAGGAAGGAAGATTCAGATTAGTTTCATTATAGAAGTGTAGAATGTCTCATGATAGATTGGTTTATTAAGAAGCAGTTTTCATTCCCATGCAAACTTGTAGAGATTGATTTAGTAGACTAGTTGACATATTTGATTTATCTTGAAGATCAGGAGCATGCAGTGATAATCTGCAGTAGATTCAAAGAAGCTCTCATAACAATGAAGTGGTAGATTAGTCAACAATGTGTGCAGTTTTGTAGTAGATTCATGGACAATTGTTATGAAATATGGACAAAGATGATTTCATGAGACATTTATCAAGTCTAGAAGACAATACTTGGCATGAACCAGAGAGGATACATGACAGTGGATGAAATCATGAGATCACAAGGAATTGCAGAAAGGAAGATGGAATCGTTGTAAAGAATATGACTCATAAGTAAAGCGTATTGACATGTGAAACCAACTAGTCATGGGAAGGAAAGTAGTAAGACACAACAAGACAGAGAGAAACCATCAGGAAGATTTATACTATCAAGAGAATATTGTTGGATGATTATGTCATTGATGTCAGTTCAGTGAAGATGACAAGGCATCAAGACTTGAAGTTAAGTGATGAAGGAAGCTTAACATGAATGTTTTTATTATACATTAGTAGATTACAATAACAGGAAGCACCATTGGATAAAGAGCGTCAGAAGAGAGGAAATAAATGATTTACAGGAATCCCCAAATTGATCTATGAGTCATATTGAAAAAAAAAGACAAGGGGAGAGAAGTCATTAAAGGAAGTTACCCTTAATGTCAAAGGGGAAGAGAAAGAAAAAAATCAGAAGAGAAAGATCAGAAGCATGAAGACATGGGGAGCACATGTCATAGCTTAAAATGCCATTTTTGTGCATCCTTGATGTTGGCCCACTCATTCATACATCTGCCAACCCATTTTGATGGAGTTCTTCTAAAAAAACAACTTTTTGCTTGGCATACATGCTCTGTTGTATAGGAAGAGCGTGTACATATGCTAGATACATACCTGAAAGACTGTGTACATATGATTGTTGCACTACTGAAAGCACACATGTACTCTAAAAAGTGACAAAAAATATAAAATCCACACTCTCCGACGGAGTTTACGAGCTATCTTAGGTTTTTCAACCATATTACCTCTTGTAGCCCTTATAGAAACGAATTAACCATAATTTTCTCATATAATAAGGGCCCTAGGGGGGCATTTGGAGATATATAACAAGAGGCAAGAGAACACTGCCAAATTTTATCCCTTTTTCCCCAAGCCTTCTGCATTTTCTCTGAGTTTTATCCTCAACATACCCTTCCATCCACCTTCCTTATACCATCCATCATTTCCCCTTGTATTGACATGTTGGTGGTGAAGATAGTATTGAGAATAATGCACTTGGAGATACAGTAGAGGAACCCAGGCAAGGTTTGTGGAGCGATGCCATCAAAGTTCAGGTTCTATTCTACCCTAAACCAAACATAACCTTGTGATAATTAAGGGAAGAGAAATAAAATAGAAACGTGTACCTTAAGTCCTTATGGTTGATGTTGATCCCCTCTGATTGTTGTCCATTCCAAGACTGCGGACCTCATCCCAAAGTTGGCCCAAAACAATTCTTACAAAAAACTCTAGGACAACATATACATAATTATCAAGATTATCTAAATAGTTAGTTATTCATGAAAACATTCGTAAACATAAACACATAGATATAAGATTTGGGTCAAGAAATTTTATGTTTTATTAATAACAAAATTAAAGGTTACAACCTGAACTTTGTTGGCGTCACTCCATGAACCTCGCATGGGTTCCTCTACTGTGTCTCCAAGTGCATTATTCCCAATACTATATTCACCACCAACATGATAATACAAGGGGAAAGGATGGATGGTATAAGGAAGATATATGGAAGGGAATGTTGAGGATAAAACTCAGAGCAAAATGCAGAAGGCCTGGAGAGAAAGGGACAAAATTTGGTAGATTTACCTTGCTTCTTGTTAGATATCTCCAAATGACCCCCCTAGGGCCCTTTTTATATGATACAATGATGGTTAATCATTTCCATAAGGGATATAGGAGGTAAGATGGTTGAAAAACCTAAGATAGCTTGTAAACTCCGTCGGAGAGCCCATATTTTATATTTGTTTTTCACTTTTTAGAGTACACACGTGCTTTTAGTAGTGCAACAAGCGTATGTACATGGGCTTTTAGGTATGCAACTAGCATATGTACGTGCTATTCCTATACAACAAGGTGTGTATTCCAAGCTAAAAGTTGTTTTTTTATAAGAAATCCATCAAAATGGGCCGGCAGATGTATGAATGAGTGGGCCAACATCAAGGATGCACATAAGTCGAATTTTGAGCTATAACAGATGCCCCCTAATGTGTGAGGCTAGAATAGAAACTGATGGATGAAATACATTACACTATATTTAATAAAATGGGAAAGCACTGAAGTTGAGTAAACCCAATCAAGTATCTGTGAGCGCGTCATCTGCAATAAGATAATAATAATCACCAAGGAGGGCATTCCCATGCTCGGGATAAACTAAGCATGGATGCCAATCAAGTACACTACAGATCCATGTCATATATATAGTAATCATGGCTACATTACCAATGTGTATGCTAATATAAAGTGTAGTCGCGAAAAATACACAACAGATCTACATCTCAAAATCATCAGAAGATATACAATGTCATAGGAATCTTTAGGAGGAATTAATGTATGTGGTTGGAGATGATAACTTCATAACTCGAGTAACAACTTCAAGATGTTCAAAAATCAGGTAGGAGTACAATAAGAGTGTAAGACTCACTACTATGAGGTATGTGACGTGTCGTTGTGGAAATACTAGAGGACCTTGATCATCAGGCACCGAACTTCATTGATTCTGAATGTGAACTTGACAAGACTCATAGGATGGATGACTCATGAAGGTCAAGAGAATTATCACAAAATGGTTGAATCAGGTTGCAAGGCCTCCCCTTGGACAAGAGAACGACAAATTAAAAGACTCAAGCGACATTTTATTGACATAAGTCTATGGCGCAGGAGGCACGACAAACTCTCCATGTGTTTGGAAGAGTAACCAAATGGAGGAGGACACATTTGTATGTAACAAGAACAACTTCCTAAGGCCATACCATATCCCAATGCTTGCATAACAAACATAAGTATGTGCTTTTTCCAAGGGTGACTAGATTGCTTCCAACAAAAGAGAATGTTTCCCCGTCCCCTCTTTTTGGAATATTTGTTTTTTTTTGGGTTTTTCACGTATTTAATGAGCCTGAAAAAGAATAAAAGAATGTTACATTACAAAGGAGGAACGAGTGTCATGGGAAATAAAACTAGTTCCAAGCCCAGGGAACATATAGATGTTCAATGCAAGGAGACATGTGCAGGATAAAGACACTTGGGAAAATTCCTCCATGGGTCAAGGTGTCAGATCGCAAGGGAAAAAAGTGATACAATGCTTGCACCTAAGGAATTATCTAAAGTTTCATTAATAGCAACATGAAGCCAACATTAGGAAAAAGATGCAAGGATGGGACATGTGATGTGATTACAACATGACACAACAAGACTCTTTCTATCTAAAGTTTTACGAGCCCAGAGAAGGTAAGCTCGATGGTTTTTCACTTTTAGAGAGTCTGAAAAACGCTAAAATAAGACTCCTGGGTGATCTTTTTCATAAGGTTTGTCTCCAGGGCCTGAAAAAGAATAAAATCATACCAAAGAGAACTCTTCTAGTCACTAGGGCCACAATATTCCTTTTTCATAGTTAGTCCAGTTGGTCCATAAAAAGGTTAAAATTATACCAAAAGGACGTCTCTTCAAAACCATTTTAACTAGTGTAACAGAGACAAGATCACTGGGATATCTTTTCAATTTTAAGGAGTATGAAAATATTTTAACTATGGACTCACTATATTTTTCATAATTTAGTTCCCCGAACCCCAAAAAGTATAAAACATAACTTATGATAACTCTCTCGGTGAGACATGTCTCCTAAGGCATACCTTTTTCCTAGGTAATCTATTGGCTAGAAAAAGGGTTAAACTTATGCCAAATATATATTCCTTCTGGACCAATTAACGAGTGTGAAAGGAACAAGGTCACTCGGCTATCTTTTCTTGTTTAGGGATTCTGAAAAGGGCTTAAAGAAGAAACGCCCTTTTTCACAAATTTAGTCCCTTAGGCCCAAAAAAGGGTTAAACTTATACCTGAGAATACTCTCCTAGCAAACTGTAGCTCCTAGGGTGTACCCTTTTTGTAAAATTAGTCATACGGACTGAAAAAGGGGTAAACTATCAATGGACATATGTGCCTTCAAATTTTAGTTTGATGAGCATGAAGGGAAACAATATCGCTCGATAATATTTTCAATTTTAGGGAGTCTGAAAAGAGAGTAAAGAGGAATCCAAGGGGGCTCCTTTTCGTATGCAATCCCAACAAGGCTAAAAAGGATAAATGATCTCTTGCTAGATGTCACTTTCATAGTTTAAATGAGCTTGAAAGGAAACAACCATGCTCTAGAGGAGTCCCACGGGTATAGACCAGAAAAATGATGAAGAAGAAGGATGAGGCTTCAACACAAAGTCATGGTGGAACTTGAAGGAATATCGTGCCTATGAAGTACTTCATCATGGGAACCAAATGGAAAATAAGGCTCTAACTAGGATGACCATGGAAGGAAGGCTATACCAACTAAAGTATGACACACTTATGAGCAAGGAAGGTTATTTTCACAATTTAGTGGGGTCAATCCTAATGCCAAATTAACTAGGAAATGAATAATGAAAAAATGCAAGTAGGGAAAAATCTAACCTAAATGCCAGTTTCAAGGTCAACACATGTCAAAATAGATAGATATGATGAACAAATGTCAAAGAAAAAAAAAACTTCTCCAAAATCTTGCATATAAGGCCAATAACACTCATCTAGAAGTTAATAAATATAATATAGATAGAAACTCATGCATACAAGGCACCGCACAACCTTAAAACTCATGCATACTACTGGTTCAAGTAGAGCCCACTGCTAGGCTCTGACCAAGAGTCTCTCCAGTAGTCAACCTGAAAAGTCTCCCAAAAGGGAGGAAAACAAAAGCCACGGTGTAAATATTCCAATGGTATATAATTTGTAGTCATTACTTCAAGGATAGCCTCATCCAAAGGCAATTCCATATCTGATAAATCATGCGAACGAGGAGGGTCGAAATTCCTAAAGGGAGAATTCTATATAACGATGGGGGTTCTAGCCAGGACCGACAGAGACTATCACTGAACAATCACAAGCATAAGGGATTGAGGATCTACAAATGGCGAGATCAGACTCGAAAGGAAACTCAATATCACTTGGAACAAGTGAGGGAAGCAAGGGATCCCATTCCCCCATTAGATAAGCCAAAGGATCAATTGCTAAGACCAAGTCTCAAGAAGGAAAACATGAGTGAAAAATTTCCTTCTCATGAGAAATTGAACACCGAGGATAAGACGCCACATAATTTACGTGTGGCAGGGTAGAGTATACACGAAAAATAGGAACATATAAAGGGGCATCCTAAACTAACGCCGAATTAGGATGGTGATTATCATATGACAACTAGTCTATAGTGACAATGCTTCAATTGTGAGGGAAATGCATCACCTAGAAGAGTGTAGACACCACAACATTCATAGAATATACATAATCACGCTCGAGAAGAATATTGAAATATAACGGGCCTTGCAGCACTATAACATCGAAAATGAAAGTATTCCCACATAAAGAGATGGTAAACTGAGGAAGAATCCCCAAATATTCACTAGGATGTCTGTCAAAATCCGACAACTCATGCGATGCAAACACAAGCTCGGGAGAACTCAAAGCTTTCCAAGCCGAGGAGGAAAAAATACTTGTGGAGGCTCCTTCATCAACAATACATTGGTAAATGTTTTTTGCATTAAATTCAACCCTTATTTGAAAGGGTGCGGAAGAAGGAAGACAATGCCCAACAAGGTCATTCCAATCAAAGGAAACCATCCTAGGACTTGGAGGGATTTTGCTCGAAGTGAGTGGAATTTTACCTTAATCTGAAAGTACTGAAATAGAAATGCTAAAAAAATAGTCGGTAGACACATCACTCCCCAACAAAAGAGTGGGATCAACAAAACAGTGCATTGGTGTGACCACTTTGGTAGACTCGACACTCTCCAAGAGAAGAGTGGGGTCATTCAAAGATTTCATAGGTGTGGCCACTTTGGTAGACTCAACACTGTCCAAGATATGAGTGGGATCAACCGAACATTGCATCGACGTGACCACTTTGGTAGACTTGGCAATCTCCAAGAGAAGAGTGTGATCAATCGAAGATTGCAACAACACGACCACTTCCTCAACCACTGGTTGAATAGGTTGTGAGACAACATGGTATAAAGGTGAATCAATCCCCAAAAGAGGATTGGGATTGGCCAAAGATTGCATTGAAATGACCACTTCATCAACCAAAGGATGAATAGATTGCGGGGAAACCAAAGAAGACTTAGAATCAGAAGAGAAAGAAAACATGGACCACAATCTTCGTGCCTCTAGAATGCCAAGGAACAAATGAGTAAGGTGATCTCCATTTCAAAGGTTAAAAAGGAACTTAGGATTACATCCTATCCATCTAGTCTTCTCAATAGAATCAATGCCCCTAGCATGACTAGTAGTGGTTGGTTTCTTGTCCTCAACATGACTGGCAGAGGTTGTTGACAACTCTCCAACATGACTAGTAGAGGTTGGTTGTTGAATTCTAGTATGACTCACAGGGACTAGGTTCATGCCCCCAACATGCTTGCAGTTTTTGGTTGCACATCTCCAACATGATTTGCATAGGTTGGTGATTGGTCGATAACATGAATCATAGAGGCTACAAACCTATCGCTAGTATGACTAGTAGTGGCTAGAATTTTTCCCCCAACATGACTTACAGAGGCTGGGTGCTTTCCCCCAGCATGAATTGGAGAGGTTGGATGTTGGTCTTCAACATGACTTGAAGAGGTTGACAACCTATCTCCAACATAACTCATAGAGGTTGGTGATTTCTTCTTCTTATTCTTCCTTATTCTATATCGTTTAGACTTGCAGTTACTCGTAGCTATACTTTCACCAGAGAATGCAGAAGGAGGAGAAGAAGACTTTGCTCATGAAGGAACATCTACATGATTCCCATGACATAAGGTGCTTAAATGAGAAGCATCAAGAGCGTAAGGGGTATTTGGAATGGTACCCAACCAAACCGGTAGTCCCACATTCAACCTAGGAATTTACAACGTGGGCATCAAAGGGGCACGAACATTTCCAAAGAAAGGAAAAGCACAAGAATCCCCTTACGAAGGGGTTCCTTGGTTGGTATCATTAGTAAATTTGGCCATGAATATATTATGCAAAGGTTATTCCCTTGTAGGATCATTCAAGTCAGTAAAATTATCACACACCGACTCTGGTAAATCAATCGTACAAAAATATATGCCTATAAGGAGACGGCTTCACATTTCTAAGACGAAGACCCAAAATTCCTCATGAGCGATGGAATGGGAGGTCTACCACCTTAGGTAAAATACCCAAAGAAATGACTGACCAACTCACTATGGAAAACTAAGGAGCACATAGAACGCCACTAAAAATACCCTAAAGATAAATCAAGCAAAAAATAGGAAGAACAACTACGCCAACCAACACTAGAAAAACTCTGGTGCAAGTGCAACTCAAACACGGAAACACCCTCCGGGTATACTCTATGAAGCGTGGCCCAATGTCTTCCCTAGGTACCACAGTATATGCTCACAATCACCTGTGTGATTCCCTATAAAATTCAACTAAGTTTCCATCTCACAGTTAGTCACCAAGGGGGTACAGTCGACAATCGGGTTGGTCATATGAGTAGGATAACTATGTCTGAATCCTTTCAAGGGTACCAAAAGAAAATGGTCTGGAAGACAATTGAGGGTCTTGAATGGATTAGAGTTCCACGAATCTCCGTAGTCATGTGCAGTCGACAGAATCCAAAGAATGACCCTCAAATACGATCCTCACTACACTTGGTATGGCTTTGGAGGGGCTATCGCCTATACCTTTGCTCACACGACCTCGTGTTTAGCCCTTGTGTTAGAGGGGGGTCCTGACTAAATTTTATGGCACTAGACTTTAACACTCCCTAACTTAGACTCTTAAGTTTTTTATGTGGCCTTGGAGAGTCTCCTCTCCACACCTAATCCAAGGCCTTGAATCCTAGTCTAGTTTGTGTACCCTACAAACAAAAAGGTTTAATTGGTTTTAAATTAAGCATTCTTTTTAGTGGTTGTTTTTATTCAAAGGGAATGGAAGTGCAACTGATGTTGTTTGAGACTCTTGAAAAAATGAAACTTATAAGAACAATGGCAAAGAAAACTTTACACTAATCCTTGAAATGAAAAGAGTTTCAAGAAATAAAATGCATGAACAATCCTTCAAACCTAAAGATGCAATCTTTTCTCCTTTCCATGCAAAATGCACGATGCAACTTTCGAGTGAAACAAAAGAGAAAATGAATGGATTTTCTTTCTTATTTTTCTTTTGAAATGCAAAGAAAGAAATAGACCTAACTAGCATAAAAACTACGTTTTTTTTTATTTTCTTTCAATTAAAGAAAAACTAACAAATGATGCTAAAAGAAATTGCAGAATACACTATTGATGCCCCCCCAAACATGAGGGGGAATTTTTTTTTAAAATGCAACTCATCTTTCTTAAAATTAAAGCTAAAAATAAGCCAAAAATGCTATACAAGAGTTTTTTTTTTGTTATTTCATAAAAAATATGAGCCTTGAACCTAGCCAAACCACAACCAAAAGAGGCCTCTGGAACTCACGAAGACCTGAGGAACCAAAGGTTTCTTGAAAGAAAATAAAATATTTTGAAAAAACTATTGAAAGTGGAAGGAAGGTGTGCTTTGCATAGTCATCCTATGTATGCATGCGGGCTATGTATACAGAAGAATGTGTATGTACATGGGTTGGGTATAGAACATGGCACGCACGTGACTAAAAATTCTCAAAAAAGAGAAATATATAGACAGACCACCCAAATCATGGTAGTTGGTAAGCACCTGGAAGGTGACCAGAGACCCAAATAGACTTAGAACACTTAAAAAAAATAAGAATTCAATCCAAACAAAAATATCGTAACAAGACCCTAGACAAAAATATCTAGCGACTAGGAAAAGCCTTGACACCCTAAAATAAAGAAAAGTTTGTATTCTACCCCAAACCAAACATAACCTTACGATAATTAAGGGAAGATAAATAAGATAGAAATGTGTATGTTAAGTCCTTATGGTTGATGTCGATCCCTTCTCATTGTTGTCCATTCCAAGACTGCAGAACTCCTCCCAAAATTGGCTTGAAACAATTCTTAAAGAAAAATCTAGGACATCATATACTTAATTATCAATATTATCTAAAGAGATAGTTATTCATGAAAGATTCATATACATAAAAACATAGACATGAGATCTAGGACAAGACAGTTTCTCTTTTATTAATAAAAAAATTGAAGGTTACAACGTGAACTTTGATGGCGTCGTTCCGCAAACCTCGCCTGGGTTCCTCTACTGTGTCTCCAAGTGCATTATTCCCAATACTATCTTCACCACCAACATGCCAATACAAGGGGAAAGGATGGATGGAAGGGAATTCTAAGGATAAAACTCAAAGCAAAATGAAGAAGGCTTGGGGAATAAGGGAGAAAATTTGGCAGAGTTCTCTTTCCTCTTGTTATATATCTCCAAATGACCCCCCTAGGGCACTTTTCGTATGAGAAAATGATGGTTAATTCATTTCGCCAGAGAGCGTGGATTTTATATTTTTTGTCACTTTTTAGAGTACACACATGCTTTTAGTAGTGCAGCAAGCATATGTACGAGGGCTTTCAGGTATGTAGCTAGTGTATGTACATGCTTTTCCTATACAACAGGTCGCGTATGCTAAGGATTTTTTTTTTTTTACAAGAACTTTGTCAAAATGGGTTGGCAGATGTATGAATGAGTGGGACAACATCAAGGATGCACATAAGTGGCATTTTGAGCTATAAAAGCACATTAAGATAGAGAGATATTGTTCAAAGAAGGTATATTGTCAAGGGGAGTTACTCTTTTCCATTGATGTCAAAAGGGGAGAGAAGCATAACGATAGGGGGAGAAATTCTCACATGGTGCTCATATGAGTGTTGCCAGCAATGCCAAAGGGGGAGACTATTTTAAAGTTGGTTGTCATTGATGTTAACCTTAGAAGAAGCATGTCAACCCTAGAACAATCCTCTAAGTAAGTCCAAGAATATCTTCGAAGTGATGGGTTTATTTTAAGGAGTGTCCAAAGTGGCCCCCTTATGGCATATCTCTAAGCATGGCCTTTATGGGAAGATTCTTTGAACAAGTATACAAGAATCCCTAGAAATATGGTTAAGTAGTTAAGAAGCCCAAGAGATGTAGTCATGAAGCCTGAAGTTGTTTGAAGAAAAATAGTGTGAAGGACATTGTAAATGTGTGCCCAACCCTCATAGATGGATATTCCTCATCATGTCATTTCCAACAGTAGGTGGTATGCCATTTGGTTCCTCACGATTGAAAAGTTATTCCCTCTTAAAGATGATGCCCTAAAAGAAAATGAAGAATCCCTGGATCTAAGGACAAAAAGTTACAATTCAGCCCCTAAAAAGTCTTGCAAACAAGAAGTTGCAAGTCAAACCCATTGCAATGAATATTAAAATAAATATTAAGGATATTGTTGGTAAAGTCGGCCCCAATGGAATAATCATTAAAAACTAAATTGAATTTTATTTGGTTCAAGTCGGCCCTAAAAAGAGGGTACTAGATCCAGTATAAATAAGGCACCTAGGATTTCATTTGTTAGATCAAATCAAGTGATTTTTATCTAAGGTAACCAAGGATATCTGAGGTGAATTTAAGAGGGAAGATGAAGTGAATAAGGGAAAATTTCCAAGGGAGGATGAAGTCTTGTGATGTTGTGTTCTAAGGTATGTTATTTAAAGGTCATCTTACCATTTTCACTACAACTTTTTTTCTTGAATGATTCAGATAGTGAAACTTGGAGGCTGTTGAGAATACATATCAAGGTACATGTGGTAAAATTGTCATCTTTTGGGTCATTTCACTTTTGGAGATAAAATTCAGGAAGGTTTTCCACTTTTGCTATAACTTATGTTCTGAGAAGTTTCGTACCCTGAAATTTTGAGGAGATGGAAGAAAGATTGCAGATCATCTATGGTTAAAATTTCAGACATTAGCTCACAAAAAATTGGAGATATGCCTTTTGGAAGTCAGAGTTCCTGGATGGTCCTAAAATATGTTTCAAACAAGTCATCTTGGTGTTTTTTTCTATAACTTCTTTTATGGGACTTTCCAAACTGTGAAATTTTCATAGGTTTGAAAATACATACATAAGTACATCATATAGAAATTTCAGAATCAGAAGTGGAAAATTGAGCCCGCGATGAATGTTACAAGTTTTCATATTTGAGGTATGTTTTGGCACATGATTTGAGGCATGTCTTGGAGATTTTAGGCATATTCTTTGATACATATTACGGATGTTATGGTACATGCTTGACACGTATTTTGGCATATCCTTGGTACATGGTTTATGGAATTTATGGCACATGATTAAGGCATATCTTGGGACATTGTTTATGGATATGGAACATTCTTGTTACATAGATGTTATGGAACACATATATTATCACATGGTTTGATGCACATCTTGGTGATGGTCATGGTGTATGATTTATGTGAGTGGATTTGGTCTTGTTGATGATGAGGTATCAGTATCAATGGAAGTAGCAGTGACATGTTTTGATGATGATGTATCAGTGAAGATGATAGTAATAGGTTGATTATCACTGACAGTGACAAATTGAATATCAATTAAAGTTTCAATGGAAGGTTGATTATCAGTGACAGGTTGAGTCTCCATTTATATTTTAGGGTGAAATTGCAGTGCAAGGCAAGAGATCAAAGTCTCCTTCAGGTTGGTGCATGTAAATTAGGGGGTTGGAGCCTCTTTTTAGTTGGTGCTGGAGAATTCTAGAGAGTTGTAGCTTTCTTCAGGTTGGAACCTATAAACTAGGGGGTCGATGCCTCGTTCCAGTTAGTGTTGGATAATATTGGAATTTGGTGCTTCCTATGAATGTAATCTTTTGATATATAAGAAAGCATTATGTGGTTTTCTCCCATTTGAGTTTATACATAAAAATATCTTATGTACTATGTGATGCATTACTGAATAGTATTGTTTATGGTTATATGTTCATGAAACGTTAAATACAATCATAAGTGATAAATTGTTGATAAGTTGAAGTTAGATGTTCTGGTTAAAAGTGGTAAAAATTGATCAACACGTATTCAGCCCCCCTCTTAGTATTGGTGAATATTCCAACAACTATAACAATAAACGAGAAAATTAGAACTCACTAACCTTCCATCCACAATAGTTTTTTTTCATAATTTTTCTTAATGTTCATAACTAAGGGATAAATACAAATAAGCAATGGCCATATGAAGTTACAAATAGAAAAAATACAAAATGATGTCATTCCACAAATGCTTCCTCCTGGTCAACTCCCTGGTCACCCCTAGGCCCTCCTGGCCGCCCTTCGGCTTCCTCTCACCAACTCCCCTTCTTTTCCAGCTGATCCTCGCCCTCCTTCTGCCCCTTGGACTCAGAATGGCAGTCCCGCATCCGGATCCTCCTGATTTTTTAGAAGAAGCGGTGGCTTTCAAAGCCCTTGTTGGCTCGCTACCTCCCCCTCTAACATGACCAAGCACCTCTCAATTTGTAAATAAACTGGACCAGATTCCTGAGATCTCAATCCCCAACATGACAATGAGACATAAATCTCTTTCATTTTCTTTGTGAGCCCTAGTTGGACAATTTATGGGCCTTTGGCCTTTCCCCGCGTCAAATAGATCTTTGGATTGAATGGAACTGACATCCGTTGGTTCAAGGAAGGATGAATCACTTCTTCTGCGGTAAGGGTTTCTACATTTTCTATTTTGAACTTAAAACAGATAGAGATTTAATTTTTAGAAATGGACCTTACTTCTTTGGTCCTAGAGGAATCTATTTAAACAGCTGGACACTGGATTTTAATCTTGAGAATGACATCCCCTCAGCAGTCCCAGTTTGGGTACGACTCTCGCATCTTCCCTTTCACTACTAGGGAGATGAAGTTTTGAAGAGCATAGAAGATACTCTTGGGAAATACATTGACAGGGCAGAACCCAAATCCAGCCTATACTCCTGCACACGAATTTGTGTAGAGGTAGATTTGTAAAAAGGGCTCCCAGAAGAAATAAACTGAAGTTAGATGATTGGATCCTGTTAGCATTGGAAGTCACTCCTGGATTGATTGCAGGAGCAGATCCTGACACCCAACAATTTAATGTCACGATTTGTTTATAAAGGGATGATCAGATGGAAGTAAACTCAGAACAATATCATCTCAACTCTGAAACTAGGCTAGGCATGCATGAGCAAGTGAGGTCTTAGATAAACTTAAAACAGTGAGTTGTAATAAGGGTGAGCAGGGGGAAGACTTGTATGAGAAGAGTGCGAGGGTCTGTCATAAACATCAGGTTCCTAACAGACCAGAGAAGAAAGCGTCCAAACACAAGATCCTCTTATATTCAAACACAGAAGACCAGGGAATACAATAATGCAACGACAAATCCTTTATCATAACATAACTGTAACAATTCATGCGAATCATTCGATCATGAACTCTCTGGTATGAGACGAAAACATAGACAGAGTAAGGAAACTGTTTTTCATAAAACAAGAAATCTCAGATACATATGCACAACCAGGAAACCAGAGTGGCTGTTAAAACTTTACAGTCGGGAGCTTTGCTCTACCATCGATAGATACAAAAATGGAGAAAACGCCTACATATACTCAAAACAACAACAGCAACAAGATCAAGGCATTGCATGAAAACTTTGCGTCCGCGTGGCTTCTGACAATCTGCACCTGCAGTCTCTGAATGATCGTGCACCTATGGCAGACGCAATCGAACTCCTGACAGTTCTGTGGGTGAATAGACGTGCCTTTAATTCGTCGCCGGACTTTCCCATTATGGCGGAGGTGATATCTAACCACCACCAACTACCTCAATAACTACTTCATTGGGATTGTGAATGGCCTGGTAGACTCAACACTTTTGGGACATGGAAGGCTCCTTGTATTTCCACCTAGATTAGCCGAACGACTTGATGAATATGCGTGGAGGCCAGCGCGAAGGATGGGGTGCATAATGGGAGTGGTGGCACCAAAACCATGAGGGTGAAATAAAAAGTGACGAGGCACGAGAGAGGTGTCAGGGGAAGACGCACAACGGAAGACAGTAAGTGGAGGAGGTAGGAAATGAAATGTAATAGGCACATAAGGCTAAAGTGGGAGTGAGTAGGACACATGGCACATGGTGAGTGGATGATGAGATGGGGGGAGGGACCACCTGGACCATAAAAGGGGAGGTGGATAGGCGTCATAGGATGAGGAAGGGAAAAAGGGAGTGAGCCTCATCGCACGGCCAGGAGGAGAGCAGATGGGAAGGGGAAGGATGACACAAAAGGTTACACGAGAGGAAAGGGGACCACGTTGGTTAAACGTAGAAAGACAGAGGATGTTTGGATTTCCTGTGCGTCGTTGATCAGGGTGCTATAATCGCAGCTGTTGGAGAGGTGCGCCCTTG
>SNQJ01S0034349.1:84890-106472 GCA_010110895.2 Picea sitchensis | reverse complement strand
CAGGGGGACTCCGAAATCCGATGTGCGCCGTTGATCTGGGCACGCGGATCCCTGCCATCCAGAATTGCTTGCCGCTTAACCACAGGCGCATTTTGCGTCTTGAACCTAGGGTAAGTGGGTTTTTAACCCATCCCTTTTGCATTTTACCCCCCTTTACAAGAAAAATCGCTAACATTAGGCTCCATGGGGGATAGAGTCATCCCTGCGATGCTCTAAGGACTCTTTTTGCAGATTCAGTGCCTTGATGTTGGGCTATGGAGTCATTTATTAAGCTGAAAATAAAAAACAATATTTACAAAAGAGCCGACTGCGGCTCACAAAAAACATCTTTTCAAGAAATGCCCATTTACTGGGCCATTAAAAACTTCTTTGCCTTCCAAATCCTGTAACCTGTAAGTGTTGTTTGAAAATACTTCAAAGATATTGAAAGGCCCAAACCAGAGGGCATCAAACTTGTTGTGCTTGCCCTTTTCCTGCCTGGGTGCATCCCATTTGAGCACCAGATCACCTAGCTCGAAATCTTTCTTTCCGCTCTTCCTGTCAAAGGTCTGCTTGATCCTTTGTTGATGATTGTAGTCCCTATTCATGACCTGTTCCCTGACCTACTGAACTTCCACAATCTGATGAATCCTTCTGATCATATGGTCAGGCTCCCCTTCTAGGTCCTGGAGGAATTTCGCCACAGACAAAGCGAGTTGAGTAGGAAAAACAACTTCTGTCCCGTAAACTAGTTGGAAAGGCTAGATGCTGAGGGACCTTTTCGTTGTCACCCGATCAGCCCATAGAGCAAATTTGAGCTTGGAATCCTAGGCCCTTTCATTGTCTTCCAGTAGCTTCTTGATGAGCTTGATTAGACTTTTGTTGGAAGATTCCGCTAGTCCATTTCCTTGAGGATAATAGGGAGTAGAGTGAATCAGTGAGATCTCATACTGTTCACAGAGCTTGACTAGAGGCTCAGACTAAAAGGGGGATGCATTATCGGTGACAATTTTGCTAGGGCAACCAAATCTAGCTATGATATCCTCCAGGAAGTTGATAATTACTTTGTGGGAAGTGCTCCTGGTGGGGACAACTTCTATCCATTTGGTGAAATAGTCTGTTGCAGTCAGGATCCATCTGTGATGGCCACTTAAGGGGGGATGAATTTCTCCAATGAAGTCCAATCCCCACTGCTGAAAGGGTGTTGAAACTACTACGGGCTTCAGTGGCAGAGATTTGAGCTGCTACTTTCCCGAGAACTTCTGGCATTTAATGCAAGCTCTGACTTCTCTGCAGACATCAGGGAATAAAGTGGGCCAGTAATACCCAGCCCGGAGGATCTTGTGAGCTGTGGTATTCCAGAAATGGTGACCTCTGCAACTACCGCCATGGAAATCAAACATCACCCTCTGGGCTTCTTGCGGGTCCAGGCACCTTAAAAATACCCCTAGAGGGTCCTTCCATTACAAGGCTTGGTCAATGAGGCAATATCTGACTGCTTTGAGCTTTAAATATCTATCCTTACCCTTTTCCAGTCCATCAGGAGGTTTTAATTCTTGCAAAAAATACAAGATATCTTTGTACCAGGCGCATGCTGCTAGTGATAAGGCACCCTAAAAATGCTTGTTGGATGACTCAGCTTGCTCATTGATGAAGTTAATCCCCAAGGCTTTGCAATTGGATTCAGCCAGCAACTTGGCTAAACCCTGCCCCTTTATTAATTTGGTGGGCTTAATCTCCAGATCAAATTCCAAGATCTTGGCGATCCACTTGCGTCTTCTTCTGTCTATGTCAGGCTGTATAAGAATGTCCTTCACAAAGGCCAAAGGAACATATGCAATGATTCGCGAGTGCAAGACATGGACTCTGAAATATTTGAGAGCTCTCACCAAGGCATAGGCCTGCTTTTCCATGATCTCGTACCGGAGTTTCACATCTCTCAATGCCTTGTTGTAGAAGGCAATAGGCTGCTCTCGCCCTTGATCATTTTTCTGCAATAAGACTGCTGCTACTGTATCACAAGAGGCAAAAGAAAAGATCAGGAAATCTTTGGAATAGTCAGGACTGATCAGCACAGGCGCCTTAGTCAATTCCCTTTTTATTTGGACAAAATATTCCCTGGGTTCAACAGTCCATTTCACTTCATTTCCCTTCTTGAGCATGGCTGTGATGGGTTTCACCAATTCAACAAAATTTGAAACGAATCTCCTCAGAAAATTTATCTTCCCCAAAAAGGCTTGAACTTCCTTCTTCGATCTGGGAGGTGACAAGGTCCGAATTGCCTCTACACTACTAGGATCAATTCTCACTCCCTCTGTTGATACTATATGGCCTAATAGCTTCCCCTCCTTCATAGAAAATAAAGATTTCTTGGGATTTAAAGATAGGCCAAACCTCTGACATTTCAGGAAAACCTTCTTCAAGTGGCAGCAGTGCTCCTTGTCTGTCCTAGAGAAGACTGTGATTTCATCTAGGTAGATTACCACAAACTGTTCCTTCTCCCCGATGAAAGCTATGTCCATGGCTCGCTGAAATGTTGCTCCTGTGTTCATCAACCCGAAAGGCATTTTGGCATACATGAAAGTGCCCCAAGGAGTGGTGAAGGCTGTTTTTTCTCTGTCCTCAGGCATGACTGATATCTGATTGTAACCAGAGAATCCATCAATCATGGATATTCTAGATGCACCAATGACCTTCTGCAATATGTGTTCCATGTTGGGCAGGGGATAATTGTCTTTCCTTGAGATTTTTTTCAGGTTCCTGAAATACACACAGAGTCTGATTTCTCCACTTTTCTTTCTTACCGGGACCAAATTGGCTACCCACTCAGAATACCTCAAGGGGACAATGATTTGGGCATCTAACAATTTCTTCACTTCTTTCTCCATGATAGGTAGCAACATGGGATTTATCTGTCTCAGCTTCTGCCTGAATGGCTTAGCTTCTTCTTTCAGTGGGATCTTGTGCTCAATAATAGATGTGTCATAAGTTTTGAGGTCTTCATAGGCCCATGCAAACACATCAGCAAATTCCTTTAATAACCCATGATATCCCTCCCTCTGTTCATTGGTCAGGCTGCTCGACAATTTGATGAACTTAGGCTCATCCTACGTGCCAATGTTGCATTCGGCTATGTCAGCATCTTCACTTGAAACACCACCCTTTATTGCCACATCATTTTTGTCGAACGATCTTTCTAAAGGGACCAGTCCGCTCGAAATGTGATTGCTAGGCAGTTGAATAATTTGGTGATCAACAATTGTATTCAAGAATACCTCAGAGGGGGGGTCACCTTCGGGATCAGGGTCCTGATCAATGTTTAACGCAGAAAACTCATCGACGGACTGAAGAAATTTTTCGATTTAGATATCATCCTCGAATACCTTCCAATGCTTTATGTTGTCCAGGATGGATGGCCTGTACCTTACCTCGACCTCACTATTAATCTTTGGCGGCAGGGGGATCCTAAATAAACTGGCTGAGATAGCTAGGGAGTCGGCTGTGGTATTCTCTTCCCTTGGGACAAAAACAATGTTGAAAGCAGAGAAGAAATTATCAATCAAGTCCCATACCTCATTTATGTAGCTCCTAAGCCGAGGATGCTTGGCCTAATAAACATTTTTGACCTGTTGGATGATCAAATATGCATCTCCAAACACAACCATCTCCTTTATTCCCATTTCCTTTGCAGCCCTCATACCCAGCACAAGAGCTTCATATTCTGCCACATTGTTGGTGGTTTCAAATTCTAGCTTGTATGACAGAAATATGGTCTCTTGACAGGGCGATATGAAAACCGCTCCGGCACCTGCACCTATACTGGAGGAAGCTCCATCAAAGAACATCTTCCAAAGAGAGGTGGTTGGAGGAGGTATCTTCCGATTAAGAATGGGCTACTTTCTAATCTGTAAAGGGGCCTCCGGAGTTTCAGTGATCTGTAATAAACTAGATCCTAAATCAGTGTCAAGTGCAAAGATGGGGTGATTAGTGGGGTTGGCTTCATCACTGACAATATAGGCTAGTTGGGCTTCTCTGTACAACCTCCTGTGTTCCCCTCCAAAAAATGGAATGGTGGCATATTTGAGATCCATCTGTAACATTCCTCCAAGTCTCTTAATCCAATATCTTGACAACAACATGCCAAACTTGGGGGGAACATCAGCTACCACAATGTCCATAACCACACTCTTCATGGGCAGCTGAAACAGAGAAACCACCAGGTCCTTGATGACTCCCAGACATTGCACCCTCCTCGAATCAAAAGAGTACAAATCATGATAGGTATTAGTCACTTCTAGTCCCAGTTCTTCCATGACTAACTTGGGCATAAGGTTATGGGAAGCTCCTGAATCCATGAGGCAATTATGCAACACTTTGTCATGTATGTTCAGGGAGGTGTAGAAGGGAGGGGATGAATCATCTTTGTCTTCTACCATGGGACCTAGGATGACAACTGTCTTCTCATATTGAAGGTTCACTGAGTCAGAGGGGGGCTGGGGGGACTTAGATTGTAGCAACTTAGAGAGGGACCTTTTAAAATCTTCATTTTTAACTAGCTCCAAGATGGGGACAGGAATCCTAATTTTTTGAATTTCATGCTCAAAATTGAAAGAGGAAATAGGCTTAGGAGCTTCCCTTACCTCAGCGACAAGTTCTTTGGCTGCTGGTGAAGCATTCTGAGTTCTCCTTTCTTTAGTTATGGCTGTTGCAGTTTTAGTAGGCCTATCTACTATGAGGGGCTGGTCTTGGCTATCAAAGTCTCCTTCTTTCTTTCTTGACCTAAGATTGTATCTGTTAGAGGTATGACTGGCCCTATCTCCCTTTCCTAACTCATGGATCTGAATGTTCATTAGGGATTTTTTGTAGGTAGACTGAGTCAAATGGGGAAAAGAAGGAGCCTCTTCAACACAATAAATTTCAGGGTCGAATTCGACCATCTCCTCCCCTTTATCATGAGTAACTAGGTTGTTTTGGAGGGGGGTTTGAATCCTTTGATCCTCTCTGTCTTTTTCCCTCTGTTCCCTTGGGAAGGCCTGTGGTCCATTGTTATTGGGTCTCCTGAAACCTCTATTATCAGCATTCTGGGGATTTCTGTACATGGGCTTCCCTTCTAATTTACACCTTTCCATCCTGGCAAAACGTGATTTTAGTACTCTGGTTGTCTCATCTGTTTGATGGGGCATGGGAGAGGAACTGGATGGGGAGTCTTCAGGCCTTTTCTTGGATACATTTCTATCAACAACGTTCTTGAGTCAGTCAACAACCAATATGTTAGATTCTACCTCCACGGTTGCATCCTGCATGTGGGCCAGGGTAGTGGCTCTTCTCTCCCTCAACAGTAGGCAGAAATCGAGATCAAAAGCACTAGCATAAGTGATCTTATCTGAGGCTTCTGAGGGATTTATCTCAGTGGGAATTTTATTATACATTTTATTGAATCTCTTGGAGAAGTCGGAGACATACTGTCCTTCTTTCCTTTTCAAATATCCAAACTCTGTCATATAATACATGAAATCTTTTTTATCTCCCTGCTGTCTCAAAAAGGCATTATCTAAAGCTTCTATCCCATCAATAGATCTAGGAGGCAGGGCCTTGAACCATTTTCTAGCCTCGAATTGGAGGCTATGGACAAAAATCCTCATCCATACGTCCGCATGCATGATGACACTCCTCTTTGTGCAGGAGTGGGGAAATCTTTTGTAGTCCTGGGTCTACGCCAAGGAACAACTTTAGAGGAGAGGGGAGTGACAAGGATTTCTCCCTCCAATCCCAGACCAGGAGGGGAAAACTCAGCAGGAACACTCCCAAAATTCAGGAAACGGGAAACTTCTGAAGAGGGCTGGCTACGAAGCTGAGAATAAGAAAATAGAGTTTTTACAGAAGGAGGTGGGGAAATACCTGGTTCAGAAGTGAAGCTTTCTCCTTGAGAGGGCTTCCCCTTTCTGATAATCACCTCCGGATCTTCTTCAAGCGTGTCCAGAGGCATTTTTCGATGGGATCGCATGTGTCTACCACCGGAAGCCACAACTAACCCAATATGTTCATCTCAGTAGAGTCTTCACAGTGGAGTCGCTAGGTGCACAGTAGAAATCTTGATAATTCTGATATCCGATGCACCTTCAGAATCAGTTAATCATTGTCGTTCAATCCCGGGGAAAAAATATTCAACTTCGTTCCCCGACAACGGTGCCAAAAATGTTAGCGTCGGAAGTCACTCCTGGATTGCTTGCAGGAGAAGAGCCCGACACCCATCATTTTAATGTCATGATTTGTTTATAAAGGGATGATCAGATGGAAGTAAACTCAAAACAATATCGTCTCAACTCTGAAACTAGGCCAGGCATGCATGAGCAAGTGAGGTCTTAGATAAACTTCAAACAATGAGTTGTAATAAGGGTGAGCAGGGGGAAGACTTGTATGAGAAGAGTACGAGGGTCTGTCATAAACATCAGGTTCCTAACAGACTGGAGAAGAAAGCGTCCAAACACAAGATCCTCTTATATTCAAACACAAAAGACCAGGGAATACAATAATGCAACGACAAATCCTTTATCATAACATAACTGTAACAATTCATGCGAATCATTCGATCATGAACTCTCCGGTATGAGACGAAAACAAAGACGGAGTAAGGAAACTGTTTGTCATAAAAAAAGAAATCTCAGATACAAATGCACAACCAGGAAACCAGAGTGGTTGTTAAAACTTTACAGTCAGGAGCTTTTCTCTACCATCGATAGATACAAAAATGGCGAAAACGCCTACATATACTCAAAACAACAACAACAACAAGATCAAGGCGTTGCATTAAAACTTTGCGTCTGCATGGCTTTTGACAATATGCACCTACAGTCTCTGAATGATCGTGCACCTATGGCAGACGCAATCAAACTCCTGACAGTTCCATGGGTGAATCGACGTGCCTTTAATTCGTTGCCGAACTTTCCCATTATGGTAGAGGCGATATCTAACCACCACCAACTACCTCAATAACTGCCTCATTGAGATTGTGAATGGCCTGGCAGACTCAACACTTTTGGGACATAGAAGGCTCCTTGTACTGCCACCTAGATTAGCTAAACGGCTTGATGAATATGCGTGGAGGCCAGCGCGAAGGATGGGGCGCATAATGGGAGTGGTGGCGCCAAAACCATGAGGGTGCAATAAAAAGTGATGAGGCGTGAGAGAGGTGACAGGGGAAGACGCACGACGAAAGATAGTAAGCGGAGGAGGTAGGAAATGAAATGCAATAGGCACATAAGGCTGAAGTGGGAGTGAGCGGGACACATGGCGGGTGGTGAGTGGATGATGAGATGGGAAGAGGGACCACCTGGACCATAAAAGGGGAGGTGGACATGCGTTGGAGGATGAGGAAGGGAAAAAGGGAGTGAGCCTCATCGCATGGCCAGGAGGAGAGCAGATGGCAAGGGGAAGGATGACACAAAAGGTTACATGACTGGAAAGGGGCCCACATTGGTTAAATGCAGAAAGACAAAGGATGTCCGGATTTCCTGTGCGTCGTTGATCCGGGCGCTATAATCGCAACCATTGGAGAGGTGCGCCCTTGATTCCGGAACCCCCCCCTCCGCGTAAAGGTAGAAAGGCGGGGGGACTCTGGAATCTGATGTGCACCATTGATCTGAGCGCGCGGATCCCTGCCATCCAGAATTGCTTGCCGCTTAACCACAGGCGCATTTTGCGTCCCGAACCTAGGGTAAGTGGGTTTTTAACCCATCCCTTTTGCATTTTACCCCCCTTTACAAGAAAAATCGCTAACAGATACATATCCAAAAACTTGACTATGAACAACTACCATTCAAGTGTAACTCCTGTCATGAGTACGACCACTTTGCAAAAAACTTCCCAAGCAACAAACAACCCACAGAAATTGAAACCCCACTCCAGGAAGATGGTTGGCAACAAGTTCGAAAAAAAAACCCTAATGGAAAAAACAATGGACCTCGTGCAGGACTTTCAGATCCCCAACCACTAGCAGTGACAAAGCAAGGCCAAGCCACAAAACTTCCCCCCAAAAGGACCCCCACACCACACAACATTCCACCTCCAAGCAACAATTCCTTTGAAATCCTCAGCGAGCCCTCTCCCAACTAGTACCCCTCCCCTTTAACTCTCCCTCCCCAACCCCTTGACCCTACCCTCATTGACAACTCTCCTGACACAGATACAGAGGATCCCTCTATGGAAGATTCAGATCCACCAGTGTTACAAGAAGTCTCTAGCTCAAGCTTGCAAGTGCTTAACCTGCAAGAGAGAGAAGAAGGAGAACTTTCGCCAGAGAAACCCAAGAAAACTGGACATCGATCTAACAAAGAGGCCAGAGAAGAAGTAACAACCAAAGAAAAAGCGCAAGGCAGACAACAATCTATAGAACACAACATTCACATGTCAACATGAAAATCGGGAGCCAAAGGAAAGGAACACTCAGGCCCAGGCAGTCGAGTTCCCCCAAACCCCCCCCAATGATAATTCTCTCTTGGAATTGTAGGGGTTTCGGTAGTAAACTAAAAGCCGAGGCTCTAAAAGATCTGAAAGGAATGGTCAATCCTTTGATCATTCTCCTCCAAGAAACAAAAATTGAAGCAAAATCCATAATGGAAGCAACAAGCAAATTTTAGAAAACCACTAGTGGAATAGCAGTCAGCTCTTAGGGAGCTTCCGGAGGTATAGCAACGATTTGGAACGAGCAAATATGGACCTATGAGGTAACTTCTGAAACCCAAAATTGGATTCTTACAACCTTAAAAAATAAAGATGATAACAACATTATTATGGTGATTAATAGTTATATGCCAAACTTCTATAAAGATAAGCTGGCAGCCTAGTCCTCCCTTTCAAATCTTCATAATATAGTGGATCTTACCACCTACATAATTGGAGGTGATCTAAACACTCACTTCAGCCAGGGGGAGAAAAAAGAGGGAAGTAAAGTCAGAGATCCATTCTCTGAAAACCTGGTTGATCTTATTTCAGATTGGGATATGCAAGATATTAAACCAATCAAAGGACATTACACCTGGAATAATAGAAGAGCAGGTCTCCAACACATTGCTGCCCGCCTGGACCAATTCCTTATCAATAGTAATTTTTTTCTCCCCCCTAGACATATCCTCCCAAATCCTTCCCTCAGCCATCTTTGATCACAAGCCCATCATTCTCTCCTTCCGCCCCTCCCAGAATTTGGGTCCCCTTTTATTCTGGTTCAATTAGTTGTGGCTTGATAACTCAGACATCCCCTTACTTGTCGTTGCAGCCTGGAATGCTTCCTTTTCTGGATCCTCCAATTTTGTCTGGGAAAGCAAGCTAAAAACAATCAAGCTAGTGCTTAAAGACTGGGAAAAAGAGTCCTACTTAGCCCCCCACAAAGAGAAGTAGGAAAGACTGGAGCAATTTAGACAGATTCAACAACAAATCGAAACAAACCCAGTGACAAAAGATCTAGTAAACCAAGAGAAAGAAGTACAACAACACCTCCAGACCATGCTTCGCAAAGAGGAAGAGAACTGGAGGTTGAAATCCAGGACTCTTTGGATAAAGGCTGGAGACTCTAACACCTTCTTCTTCCACAAACAGGCACAATACCGGAGGAAAAAGAATACAATGAAAACAATTACCTCAAGCACAGGTCAACAAATTGACTCCTATGAAGAGATAAAAGAGGAAGCCTATCACCACTTTAGCGATCTATATCAACAACCAATAGAGGACACAACGCAAGAGGAAAACAATAAGTTGCTGGAAAATATTCCCAGCCTGGTCACCGATGAAGAAAACATCTAGCTTACTCAAGAAATAACTGAGGAATAAATTTCTAAATCCATCTAGATCCTTGATCCTGACAAAGCGTTAGGGCTTGACGATTTTCCAATCAGATTTTTTCGTCATTTTTGGGATGTTATCAAAAAGGATCTGAGGAAAATGATAAATTACACTCTACGAAAGAAAAAAGTAGGAGGCTCCACAAATTCCATGTTTCTTTCACTCATCCCCAAATATTCTAATCCCTCAAATTTCACTCGTTTCCGCCCAATCTCTCTTTGCAACTCCTCCTACAAAATCCTCACTAGGATTATTGCAAATCGTCTCAACCCCCTACTTGCTAAGCTAATCTTACAAAATCAGACTGGCTACCTCAGAGAAAAACAAATAATAGATAATGTCACCTTGGTATAGGAAGCAATACACTCAAGAAAAAAAATAAAAATCCCTAGAATGGTCGTTAAGCTAGACATGGAAAACACCTTTGATAGGGTAAAACATAACTTCCTCCTTTCATATCTGCAGGCTTACGACTTCTCAGAGAACTTCATGAGTTGGACCTAATCTTGCATCAGTAATCCTTGGATCTCCCCTCTCCTCAATGGGAACCCAACAAAGTTATTCAAAGCAAGTAGAGGTCTCCATCCGGGTTTCCCTCTATCTCCCTCTCTCTACATACTTCTAGCAGATTCCCTCAGTCACAAACTGGAAGTGGAAAGGAGAAATGGAAAACTCCCAGGCCTACGCATAGCAAGAGGAGTCAAGGAAATAAATCACTCCCAATTCATTGACGCCACTCTTCTGCTTGGGGCAGCCACAGTGCGCACTGCCACTCGTTTCCAAAAGACCATCAACTCCTTCCTTGTAGTCTACAGAGGTAAGTTAAACCTTCTCAAATGTAGGATTTATTGATGGCATGTGTAGTGTACCAATTGCTCTGATACCAATTTGTAGTGTAGCAATTGCTCTGATACCAATTTGTAGAGTACCCTTCACTACCCAAGTTCACCCAACCTCTCAGTTTACCATTCATTACATGGATTTAAAAACAAATGCATTTAACCAGAATTAAACACACTTAACAAAACAAATGCATTTAACCAAAACTAAACACACTTAACAACTCAGAAAGTAAAATATAAGGGTATCAGCTATAATTAATGTTCCATATCATTCATCATTAATTCATTTACACAACGGAAAATATGATACGTAATGTCAATACCATGCCAAACGTGGTTAAATCATAATTGAGAATATCAGTCTTGTAATTGAGAAATCACTCAACCAGGTAGCTCTCTCATGAACCTCCCAAAATTTTAGGACCAGCATTGTTCATCAACTCAATAAGAGGGTCAAATTTCTCGAGTCAGACCGAGCTCCACCCCCTGCAAGGGAATCTAGACTCAGTCAGGTTGTGGAAGATAACACATACATTCAACAGAAGAAGTTTCTCCTGTGAATTTCCTATCACATCAGACACGTAATTCTCATTCCCCACATGCCCATTGCTCCACCCCTGTGAGTGCACCTTCTCTCTATTACCTAGAAAGTCCTTTTCTCGGTCAGCCTCTTACCTTAAGCGGAACAGGACGGACTGGAATTCTCCGGGCTCTGGCAATGGGCTGTGATTTCTCTCGAGTTCTCTCTCCTCTCACAGACTCCTCACTGGAGGAGTCAGCCACAGCTAAATAAGCCCCACGCAGCCTCCAGTCACAAGAATCACAACAACTACTGAACATAGACAAATTCTTTCCACAACGGCTCGGCAATTACATGATGATCTCACGGTGATGATTTTGGGGTGGCTTCTCACACAGACTAGCTCAATTCTCCCCGAACAACCAGGGATCTTCCACTCGAGTTCAACACGCTGTGGAATTTGGGTCTGGGAATGCTCTGATTGCCCTGGAATGCATGTGACTCTTCTCAACATCCACGGCTGTGTATTCCATGGTTTTCCTGTGCAGTTTCACGGCTCTGTGATGAACTGATATCCAAAGAGGTCGTACCGGTTCGACGCACAGAGGTTTGGTTCAGAGTGGAGGCGAGAGCCCATTCTCGGGTTAGTTCAGGGTTTTTATTTTCATGCACCATGGTTGAGACTTGTCACCCTGGGGGCTGCATGTGTTCCATCTGTACGTTTTCCTCCCATTACTTGGGAACTCACTGGTCCTTCCAAAAGGACTTAGGATAAAATAATGTGCACATGGATTTTAGGAATACAATAAATATTATCTCCAAGCTCCAAGTCAGCTTCTAGGCTTAGCCCCAGGGATCCCTACTTCAGCCCTCTTTCCCACCTTTCCACCGGGATCCCTTGGCTCCATTCTCAGGGACACACCTACCCCCATCACTATTTCATCAGTATTCTGGCCTTACACTAGTGATTATATTTTATTAATTGACCGCATACATACAAGTACATCAATAGGGTCCTGGCCTTCAACACCCTAGGCACCCTCGGCCTAAAACTCATGTAAGCCTAATGCCTTATAACAAACTTGCTCACCAACCTATAGAACATATTTACAATTCTTTTGTATAACCATGACCCGTAATCTGCTTCCGCCTGGGGACACTACAACTCTCCTGCTACCTTTGCACCGTCCTCGCAACTTACATCATCAAGGTCCTTCAAAATTTTCAACAAGATATGGGTACTGCCTCAGAGATAATATCCTGTGATGTTCCCATGTCGTCCTCAGATCCCACTCTCAGTCCACCGGACTTTACAAGCCTCTATGGCTCGATTTCGATCGCTGCTCTTTTCCGTCCAATAGGCAGATGGGACGGACATCCTTTCGAAACCGACCCGACCATAATGACCGAGATTGGGAGATGGAAGGAATGATGGAGGAAGGGAGGATTGACTGAGCCGGACGGGAAGGACGGAGGACGGATGGAGGAGCATGGATGGTGGATGGCGAGTGGATGGATGGACGGAGGATGATGGAAGGATGGAGCGGAGGGAAGGATGGAGGAGGATGGATGGAATGGCCGGAGCCGGACGGATGGACGGATGGAGGATGGAGGAAAGGAAGGAATGGAATGGATGGAATGGACGGAATGGAGGACGGATGGAATGGACGGAGCCGGAGGAGAGGAAGGAAATGAAGGATGGAGGACGGGGGCAGGTAAGGAAGGACCGGAGGATGGACATGGATGGAAGGAAGGATGGAAGGATGGAGGAATGGATGGAAGGAAAGGAGGAAGGAAGGAAGGAGGAGGAGACGGATGGAAGGATGGATGATTGACCGGAATGGAAGGAATGGAGAGGATGGATGGAATGGATGGAAATGGAAGGAAGGATGGAATGGAGGATGGAAATGGAATGGAGGCCGGAATGGACCGGATGGAATGGATGGATGGACGGATGGATGGATGGATGGAGCCGACCGAAAGGAAGGAAACAGAGGATGGATGGACGGAAGGAATGGATGGAAGGAAAGATGGATGGAAGGATGGATGGATGGACGGATGGACGTTGGATGGATGATAGCTGGATGGACGGATGGAATGGACGGAAGGAATGGATGGATGGATGGATGGAAGGACAGGAATGGATGGAAATGGACCGGAAATGGACATGGATGGATGGGGAATGGAAAAGGATGGAGTGGATGAGGAATGGAATGGAATGGATGAGCGGATGGACGGACGGACCATGGATGGAAATGGATGACGGAGGGAAATGTTCTCCTCGTCGTAATTTGAGCCCTTCCTTTCTCAAAGCTTTTCTATTCTTCTGCATCGCATGAATCTTAAGTTTAATTTCCTTTGTCGATCTCTCTCGACTTTCATGAGCTTTCGGCTATCGTCTTCTGCATTCCTTAGCCTCCTCGCTTTCAGGGCAACCCTTCAATGATTTTCATCATATGTCCCTTCCCCTTGTCCATTTCTTTTCCATGGCCATTAGAGTGTGATCCATTCCAATTTTGGTTAACATCCTTTCCTTCTGATCATCTTCCATTTCAGGGATAACTGCATTCTTCCCACTCCATACTTGGTGTTGGTCATCTGGAATTTTGGCCTCTGTTGTATTCTCGCAATATTAATCGTAATCCACCAAAAATTGTCGCCATTAAACTTCATGAATATCCCGTAATATTCATATAATTAATAAGGAACAAGAACGTAAAGTTATTTCAAATTTCACAAGTTTTCTCTCGAAAGTGTCAGATGGTTCTCAGAGCCTTTTCGCAGGACCAAACTTCCATTTCGGCTTATTCCCGGGATTTAATTTCTGGAGAGTTTTGCACCTCGGTTGTCGAGGTATAACTATCCTCGGATTCCCATCTCCAATAAGCCCTTTATGTGCTAGTCCCTCCCGGCCTAGCTCTCACTCATAATTCAGCGCCAAGACCGTGGTCATTTCCATCACGTGACTATCCCTATCGGAGTTTCGCCACTTGTGCCACAATGCATGTCCTCACAACTCCGATTCTCCGATCTCTGATATACCTTAGCTTTCCAAGCTAAGCCATATCCGCATGTGACCGCTATCTCTGACTCGTGCCTTATCCTTTATCGGGGTTCGGTGTTTCGCAAATATGAATGCGCCTAAAACGCTTAACATCAGAAATCCCAACTTCCCGATTTTCGATGGCTCCATCCGTGCTAGCCCTCAGGTAACCATAATGTAATTCACACTATATGACCTTAATCAACCACTACCTGGTTTCATGTATTTCAACATCATGTCTATACGCCACGGGATTCGGGATAATATCCCAGCTTGTTGCCTTTGTCAACAATCCTTTCTCCATATAATCTGGCACCGCCTTCTTGATGTGGGTGGTCCCCACGCACTCTGTGCCTTTACTCTGGAAATCGCAGAGTCAATGATTTTCCCATACCAAACCTTTTGCTCTCCTCGATTCTCCGCCATATCCCGGGATGCCCGAGTATCCGGCGCGCTTTCGCTTAACACATCGGCTGGTGTCAGTCCATGTGACTTCCACGCTCATGCTGACCACGTACCATACGCTTGTTGGCTCTTTCAGGTTCGGGTTTCCCAGTATATGACTCACTCACACCGGGTTCCCGATTTCAATTCTCAACCTGACAAGGAATGACCTTCTATCGATTCTTCCACGATCCTCCATCACCTGCGGGATTTACCTCTTTGCTCTGACTTTTCCCATGGTGCAGATTCTGCCACGGCCCACTAAATGAACGGGTCCGATCTTTGTCGCACTCATGGATCGCGATTTCGTTTGACAAGATTTCTATGTGCTCGAAAGTTTCGATTCTCCAAGTTCCGACTCTATCTAGGATTATGACACGTGTCCTCCAGATATTTACGGCTATGATCCCTCCTCGTGTTTTCAAAATCGGGTTGTGGTCTCATCTTCCTTTGAGTCTCTAATATCCCACGCCTCTTCTCGGGATTTCTCTCCCTCTCCCCATGAGGGACTTAAGTCCCCACATCTAATTTCGCCAACTCGCATTTGCCATAATCCTACTGTGGATCCTAATGCACTCCGCGATCCTCCCGAAGCTTAACTCTCGTAAAATATCAAGAGGTTTTAAACTCTTCAGGTAATGCTCTTCTGATCTCAACAAGGGTTGTGGTTTGCCTTCTCCCAAATGTATCCTCAGCCTGGCTCTCGGCACCATTCTGTAGAAACTTGTCTTCCCATGGTCGTAGACCATACCAGCTACAATCTCGCAGCATCGCTAAACCTCCTTGAAGAGTAACGTGGGCTGCCACAACTGACATTAATCGGAGAAACTAATGTCCTAAAATTTACTGGGCCCCTGTGCCCAATTTCTCACATTTTCGCCCTGTGTTGATCATTTCTAATCGCCCATCTTAGGCTCGGCCAAACCTTTCTCTCATACCAATTTGTAGTGTACCTTCTCACTACCTGTGTCTTCACCCAAACCTCTCTATTACCATTCACAAGGATTTAAAATAAATGCATTTAACTGTAATTAAACACACTTAATAAACTTTAGTAAAATATATGGTAATCAAGTATAATTAAATGTTCCATAGCATTCATCATTAATTCATTTACATACTGGAAAACATGATACTGTAAATAAATACAAATATGCCAAACGTGTTAAATCATAATTCAGGGAATACTTATTCTGTAATGGAGAAATCACTCACCAGTGGCCTTCCTAATGAACCCTCCCCAAAATTTCTTTAGACCACACTCACTATCACCAATGTTAGGGTCACCCCTGCTTAGACCCTTCCGGTGCCCAACCCTGCAAGAATCTAGACTCCGGGGCCGAGGTTACGGGGAAGACAATTATATACACATTCAACAGGAAGAATTTCTCCCAGGAATCTCCCACGCCATCAGACATGTAATTCTCATTCCCACATGCCTGCTCCACCCTAGGAGTATACACCTTCATTGTTCAACAATCCATCGACTTTTCTACTTCCCTTCCAAGGCTTCATAAACAGGCTGTACCGGAAGTCTCCGGGCTCTATCGCAGCTTCAAGGTTCCTTCTAGGAGTTCTGTTCTCCCTCTGCGCACTCCCTCACCTGAGGAGTCTCTCACAGGCCAACAAACCTCACACAATCCAATACTGCGCAGTCACAACAACACATTGTGAACATTTACAAATGTTTCCCCACAACAACAGCCTCAAGAATTATAGGGATGATCTCACTGATATTCTAAAGGCTCTCACATGTGCATCTAGCTTTCCGGGCCTCCCCAACAAACTGTGACTTCTTCCACCTCGAAGCTTAACACTGTGGGAATTTGGGTCTGTGGAATGCGCTCTTGGGATTTCCTGTATCAGGACACGCACTCTTCGGCCCTGGATGCATTCCAATGGTTTTCTCTCGTGCAAAACAAACCACTGCTCTTTAGATGAATCCCAGGATATCCAAAGCAGAGGTCGTGACTGTCTCAATGCACGTAGGTTCTGGGTCAATGGATGGTTGTTCATTCTCGGCTCGGGCCAGGGAGCCTTTATTTAGCTGCACTGGTTGACACTTGTCACCCTGAACTGCATGCATTCCATCCCACACGCCTCTCTCTCCCTCCCACCACTTGAATTCAATGGTCCTTCCAAAAAGGGACTTAGGATAAATAATGTGCATATTTTGGAATATTAATAAAATATTATTCCATTCAAGCCTAGGTTTAGCCCCTAGGCTCCTTACTCACTCTTTCCCACCTTCCACTGATCCCTTGCCCATTCTGTGGATGCTCGGTCCCCCATCACCCATTCATCATCGTCGGTCCTCAGACTCCGGCGAGATTTATATTTTATTAATTGACCGTCATACATACAAGTACATCAACAGTTCTAGACTTCAACACTTAGTCACCCTGGCCTAACAAACCTATAATCCTACAAATTATACAAAACTTGGCTCACCAAAATTTATGTAACATATTTAAATTTTGCATAACCATGATCCTCAGAACGCTGGCTCGGCCTTTGGGACACCTACATCACCGCCCCAACACATAGTTGGAATATATATGGAGAACTTCAGCTTTTCCCATAATCACCTCTTGGAATCACTTCAAGTACCTGGGTATGCCTATCTTCCTTAGCAGATACAACTCTTCAGCTTGGTTTGAAATAGTTGACAAAATTACATCAAGGATTTGGAGCTGGGGAGGCCAATGGCCCAACCCTGGAGGTAAAACGGTCTTAATCAAATCAGTGCTCTCTTCTCTTTCGATCTTCCAATGCTCAAGACTCCTAGCTCCTAAAATCATTCTAGATAAAATTGGCAAATCCTTAAGAAGGTTTTTGTGGGCAGGAGGCAAAACAAATACAAAGAAAATTCCATCTAGTTAATTGGAAGCAAGTCTGTCAACCTTATAACAAGGGCAGACTGACGATCAAAGATCCAACTATTATGAACATATCTATGGGAGAAAAGCTAGCATGGAAACTTGTAACAGGAAACTCAGATTGGTGGAAGAAAGCATTAGTGGAAAAGTACTTCCAATCTCCTAGACTAAGATGTCTAGAGGAACCTTTGCCTGCGACCCCAGGCTCTCCAATTTGGAATCTTCTAAAAAATGCAGCTTCTCTAATTCAAGAAAAACTCTCTTGGGCTCCCGATAATGGAGAGACAATAAATATATGGATGGATAGAATCCTCAATCATGAGCCTTTAAACTCTCTAGAGATCTTATGACCTCTTAAAAACTGGTGCTACATGAATGATCTAACTAAACTACAATAATTCTGCCTCTAGAATAATGAAGGGGACTGGGTTAGTTGGAGACCTCCCAACCTCCCTGAGAATCTCACCCCCCTTCTTCCTGTTCTCTTTAATAATCTGGTTGGTTGTGCACCCCTCAACCGCTTTACAGCAAACTCCCATAACTGGGGAGGAAAACCTTTTTCTATCAAAGAGGGATATTCCCATCTTCTCTCAAATATCCCTAGATTCCCCACCTCCAAGCTCTGGAAGGAAATCTAGTCTGGACCCTCATTTCCCAAAGTTAATGCCTTTTGTTGGCTTCTCGCTCATGGTAAAATTTTAATTGCTGAAAACTTATTAAAGCGGGGCATTCAGGGGCCCTCCAGATGTCCCGTTTTTCTTGAAGCCTCCAAAACCCTAACCCATCTCTTCCTAGAATGCAAATTTTCCCTTCAACTTTGTAGCCTTATATACCTTCCTCTACCAAACATCTTCCCCCTTCCCGACAACTGGACCACTCTTCTTACTCATTGGAAACAAAGATATTCTGGCAGTTTCAAAAATAAAAAGGGTTTCACCCTCCTTTGGAAACAAATACCTAAATTTGTCACTTGGGAGATATGGCTAGCTCGTAATCAGGCTATCTTTCGTGGAAAGTCTCCCTCAGTCAGCAACTCCTTTACAAATATATGTGGTATAACTTCTGAAGTTTTCAGAAATAAAGCAACAGATCTTGATCCCCTAGGTATCTTGGATTCAAGTGAAGAAGGATGGGTTAATTATATCCGAGGACCAATGAAAAACAAAGAAACATCCCAAGTACAAGCCTCCAGGCAATCAGATTGGAAATTACACCTCGACGATAGCAGCTTCTCAGCCTAGCATAGCCAATAACATTCCCACCTTCTTTTCTTTGATGGTGCAGCAACTGAAAACCTAGGGGTGGTAGGTGCNCTTGGAAAAACAACAAACAACAAAGAAGAATTCCTAGAAGCTTACATGGGACTCAAGCTCGCCCAAGATCGACACATTCATGCTCTAATAGTCTTGGGCGACTCCGAAATTGTCATCAAATAATTGAGAGGGATATCCAATTCGACAAAAGCTCCACTCAAAAGCATATCAGTAGTAATAAATTTTCTAAAGAAAATATTTGTGTGTCTCAGTTTTTTCCACGTTCTCCGAAAACAAAATACGAAGGCTGACAAAATGGCTAAAGAGGATAAAATACTAGAACAGAGTAACCTCCTCGCTAACCAAATACATTCCAATGTTTGGCTTCCCTAAGCATTTATGATCCTTAGTCCCCCTCACACTTGTAGGAATTAACCACGCCACTCCCACTCCGCCCCCTCCCCACTCACCTCCCCGTATTGTCAGGTTCACACCTACCTCAGCATCCCACGTCACTCTCCACTCCCTCACCCACACCTTCGATACTTCTCCCCTCCCCCTTTTTCTCTTTTCCTCCCCTCCTCCTGTCATGCGCGAACATGTGCCCCTTATTTCCTCCACATGCCACGCACCTTCGCTCCCACACCACACCTCAGCACCTTTCACTTCTGAGCATTTAAATTCTGCCTCCAAACATTCTTCTATGTACTTCCCCTCATGGCAACCCAGGCCCCGTCTCATTCTTCTCTGACTGCTTGCTCGAGGGAAATCATGAGACCTCTTTATAATGGTCTCTATAGGCCTTCCTCCAACATTCAATTGCATCCCCTCTCTTTCATTATTCATTTTCACCCTTGCACTTCTGAGCTCCCGGATCCCATCTTTCTTTTTCTTCCCTTGCCCTGCACTTGCCTCGATCACCTTAACAACATGCGTCGAAGAACTACCAGTAGTTGAGATCCTTGCTCCTGTCCAGCCTGTGCGTTGGATGAAATTCGGGGACAATTTCAAGAATTACAGGAAGAGTGCAGGCGAATTGAAGGCTGGTCAGACACTCAACACAGAGAGTTGCAGCAAGAAATCCATTCAATTCAAGAAAACGTGGTCGAGATGCAATGCCAAATGCAAAGAATGGAATTTAAACATAATCAATAATTAGCCATTACCATGAGAGGCATAAACCGCAACATACAGTAGATTGAAGATTTAAATCAGTGGCCTGCCAATCCTCAGCACCCTCCATGCTCAGCTAGTACAGACAAATCCTAGATTCCTTCCACCTCCCACTCGATGGCCAATAGTAATCAACACGTCTCAATTCCCCTCGGATTCATGGACCTAGCCTGGGATGGAGCAACTCAAGAGCAACAACATGAAGACGCAACACACGCTGAAGAAAATAGAGCGTCACAGTGAGACGAAGTTGGCCCCTCCCACTCCAAATCAAGGTTTATATGAAGTGTAAATATAAAAATTTCCTTCACAGTTTTGTAGCCATTTTTACATGGAAACTATGTAGTGTCTACGGCATAAAGACACCATTTACTTCTGGTTTCGACAAGAAAGACTGTAATCTCAGCATACGATGGATGATAGAGCCACTGGCATCTAATTTTTGTAATGATCGCCTTTTTTTGATAAATATATAAATAACCATTTTTGTTAAAAAAAAATAGTTTTATTGATGTCACACGCACATCAAACCCAAACATTGAGTAAGTGTGTTGTTGTGTTAACCAATAGGTAGGTTTAATACAAGTTGTAGACAATTCTTGAACTAATCTAATCTATTAGGGGAGAGGAGAGAAATTATTAATTCTACTAATGGCTATGTGTTGGAGGGTGAGGGAGTGAGTCCCTATCTATGGTTGTGGAAGAATAAAAAGGAAGGCATTGGTAGAACTTCACCGTTTATTTTATTTCCTTTCTTTTAATTGTATGTGACATTATGAATTTAAAAAACAAATGACCATAGCCACCATTTCCCAAAGCCAATAAAACAAATGGAACATCATATGGTGTTCTAATTAGTACAATTTTGTGATTATGTAATTATATTCCATGATCTCACTCAAAAAACATGCAAGTAAACATTAAATAAGATATCTATTGAACTCTTAATTGTTAAATAAAAATAGAAAAAACAGGAAACACCTAAAAAGAATTTTAAAAAATGATAACTAAGATATCTATTTTGAAATAATAATAGATAAATTAGAATATGACTCTTATTTTACATCGATATATTCAATTACTGATCATGTTCTTTCATAATGGTGAAATGGATAATGTACAATGGAATAAATCTTTTTTATTGTCTGTGCATTGGTTTCAATGTTTGTTGCATTGATTTCAATATAATTCCTTCATTTCAATGTTCATGCATTGGTTTAAGTGTATGTTGCATTTATTTCAATATATTACCTTCATTTCAAAGTTCATGCAATGGTTTCAGTGTCTATTGCATTGATTTCATCCATGACATAATGTAAAACAATGTGGTGCATTTAATTCAGAGATGATACAATGAAAATTTATTTAAAGCAATCAAATAGTGGCATTGATTTAATCCATGACCCAATGAAAAATAATAGGGTGCGTTGATTTCAATGATGATAAAGTGAAAAATGATTTAGAGTCTAGAGAAATCAAGTAATTGCATTGATTTCAACAATGTAATAACCCAAAACGATAGGGTGCATTGGTTTCAATGATAATATTACTAACCAAAATGATTTAGGGTATTAATTGAAGCAACAAGAAAAATTGATTCAATGCATTTATC
>SNQJ01S0034349.1:50468-75512 GCA_010110895.2 Picea sitchensis | reverse complement strand
CAACAATTGGTATCAGAGTGGGCCTTCACTATAAGCCTTAACAAGCTTGGAGGAGATCCATGGACACACAAATGATGATGAATTTCCAATCCTTTATGAGGAAAACTATTCTACTTGGAGAATAGAGATGAGAGTACATTTGAAGAAATGGGATCGGGTATTTGGAAGGCAACCATTGGTGGATCGGTTTCCATGAAGAACAAGTCAAAGTTTGCAACTCAAAGGGAAGGAAAGAAGAATGATGCATTATCTCTCAAGACAATTCTTAGTGGACTCTCAAGCCCTATAAAAGAGATCATGGGAAAATGCACTTATGCCAAGGATCTATGGATAAATCTAGAGAAGACATATCAAAGCAAGAAGGAATATATTGAAGACCACTCCATCAAGATCATTAAAGGTAAAGAATCTCCAAAAAATCTTGATTGCATTATTTCTAAATGTAAGCTTGAAGACATTTCAAATGAAGACAAAGAATCGTGTGATGATATTGGCACAAAGGAAGAGCTTGAAGACATTTCAAATGAAGACAAAGAATCATGTGATGATGTTGGAAAAAAGGAAGATCTTGAAGACATTTCAAATGAAGGTAAAGAATCATAAAAAATGTTTTGTGCAGTATTTCAAAAGATGATGATGTTGAATTTTTCTCTACAAGTGAAGAATAAAATCTAGAAATAGTTTGTGTAGAGTTTGATGATAGTTATCCCATGGAAAGAATATAAGAAGATATATTAGAACTTCAAAAGAAGGTTGAAGATGGTTTATATGAATATAGCAATGACCATTAATATATAGACTATAGCTATCTTTCGGATAACACTAAAAAATTTCTTAAGAAAAGTCAAAGGCACATCTTGAAGTTAAGGGAAATGCTCAAGGAACAAGAAGAGAGTAAAAAGACTCAATTAGAAGAAAGGGAAGAAGAGATCACAAGACTAAATAATGAAAAAGAAGATAAGAAGGTAGATAATGATATTAGCAAAAGTTCTGAAATTATTGTCCATCTCAAGGCCCAAATTGAAGAAGCCAAAAGGGTAGAGAAACTATTGAAGAATCAAATAAATGAAAAGGAAGAGTCATGTAATAAGTTAGAAGCTAAAGTTGTTGATCTTAGAAAGAAACTAGAGAATTCGAATAAATTCTTGAATAGCTCACAAATCTTGAATGAGATCTTGGAAATTCAAAGATCACCAAATAATAAATCGGGTGTTAGATACAAGAAATAATCTACACATGTTGAAGCACGCACCTCAAAGAAGCATGAGGTAATTCCATCAAAGAATGAAGACAATGTTGCAAATCAACCATCTACACAAGGCAAAGAAAATTTCAAAAGAACAAAGCAAGGAATACATCAAGAAGCTATCTTTGGGACACCAAAGCAAAGGTATGAAAGTACTTTTCATGGGCATTGTTATTCATGTAATGAATATGGTCACAAATCTTTTGAATGTAGAGCTTATTAAAGGAGATATAAAGGAAGATTTTATAACACCATAAAGTGTTGGAGATGTGATCAATTAGGACACATTGATGTTCACTGTAACATCATGAGATGCTACAGTTGTAGTGGATTTGGCCACAAATCCCAAGATTGTTGGAACACAAGAAGAAAGTCCATGATGAGGACTTCACATAGCATGGATAGAAGAAGGATTGAAGTAAGGAAGGGAGACATCTTTGCAAAAATGGAAACTCAGAGATCAAGTTCATAGAAGCGGAGACACCTTCAGAAGTGGATGAAGATGACTAATCAACCAGAACAGAATGAAAGCCTAAAAGGAAGGTCAAGTGTGTCATCTACTGAGGTATACAAGGGTGACAGTGGTATCAGTCGCATACATACGTAGGATTACCTTGAATATATCACACATACACATGAGTTGTTGTGCATAAGGTCTCGTTTATGGGGTAAAGCCTTGTGAAAAAGGAAATGGACATAGGTTGGAGATTTATGTGATGGTATAACTCTGTGTTGCAGGGTCTGACATGGTTTGTTGTAGGTTATAACATTGTTTGTTGCTGGTTTTCATGATTCTATATTAGATTATGTAAAGTGATGATAAAAAATAATGAAAGGCCATCCTGGATGCATGGCACTAACCCATGAGTGTGTATTGAGGCATTTTTTGTTGAAGAACAATGTTAATTATTGCATTGAATTTATGGTACCTTGGTTATATGATATATCATGATGATGCTAGCTAGATGATCCAAATTATTATCGGCATGAAATGAGAGTGGAGATATAACACAGAAATATATAGAGATATTGAAAGAGCAACAGTAATATAACAAATATATATCAGAAATATAACCAGAGGAAAAGATATACAGTAATACACAATTTCTATTAATGAAACAAATGTACAGAGACTGTAAAAATACAAAGTGAGAGACTTGCTAGAATGGTGGCAGCTTATCTCTGAGAAGAGATGTGACGGCTACTCGCATTTGCAAGAAGATGATTACAATGAGTCTCCAAAAGCCTTTTTACAATAAACTGTAATTCCAAAAACCCTAGATATCCAAAAACCTAACCCTAGAAGATGAAGCACCAAAAGTCATGTGGGCCACGTTTTGGTAAGTTAGTACATCAAATTCCTAGGGTCGTAACTTTTGAATACAATCTCCATTTTAGGCGTATGATAGCTTGTTGGAAAGGTATCGTCGAGGCGATTCATTTTGGGGGATTTAACATGCCTTTGATAATCATTGAGAATATTGATCTCGAAAAACCTTCATTTAGGCCCTCAAAATAGCCCCAGAAGTTAAAACTGCTAAAAATAGTAAATTGCCAAAATGGCCAGAAAATTGTTTTGAGCCAGTTGGAAAAGGTGGGTGGCCACCAATATCCACTTGGATCAATCCTCCCTCATTAGGAAGCAATGGTATCCATTGCATTTATTTCCCAGGGGAGAGGGAAAAGCGTTTGTTGAATCTGCATCTTGTTGAGCTGCTTGCCTTGCTGGAGACGTCGCGTTGCTCAGTTTGTGGAAGTCTGTCATGAACCTATTGAGGTTGAGGTTTTTCAACAAGTCAAGCTACATGAGAGGATGGTGTGTAGAAGGAATTTTTGTGCTTTGTTGCAACCTTGTCAACCTGCTTTTGTTGGATAGAAGGTTCTTGGGGCGAGGTTGTAGTGGTTGTAGTGTCCTTTTGTTCCCCTTTTGAACATATTGTGAAGAAGCTAAATTTTGCAGTATGAGATACTACCTTGCAGCACTGGTTAGGTGGAACAATAGTTAGAACTACCTCTGGTATTTTGTAGAGATGACTCCCCAAAGTAAAAATGACACTACAGGGTCGAGACTCGTAAATAGCATGGTGCTTCCACATATATGGCTATCCCAAGAGAATATCACAGACATCCAAGGGGGAAACATCACATAATACTTCATCCTTGAAGGGTTGGATGTCGTATGACAATCAACATTGTTGGCCGACACGAAGATCTCGTCCTTGGCGAAGCCACCCAATGTTGCATGGTTGCGAGTGTGGTGTTGTCGACAATCCCAACTATTTGACGACCTATATTGATATGAGGTTATTTTGGGTTCCTCTATCAACAATAAAATGCAGCAGGGTCCCCTTCACCCACCATGTGAATGAAAAATTCACTCCCCCTCTTCAGGATCTGTTGGTTCTTCTGGTTGAATTGTTGTGGTCGTGACAATAACAGTGGGGTCTGCGTTGATGATCTGTCTTTTACCAATATTTTTATAATCAGATTATGAATCAGGGTTTGGCTCCTTGTCTTTGATCTCAGCTACCAATGATTGTTTTGAGCGACATTCATCGGTGTTGTGCCATGGGATTTTGTGGAAATCACACCATTTCTTGATGCCCTTCTTCGTCTTCCCATGACCCTTCTTTTCCTGTGGCTTAGACTAGTTTTCAGGATGATGTTTGTTAGGGGCGTATTTATCATACTTTGGTTGTTGCAGATTTGCAGACCCAAACTCCCATTTGTTTTGGTGCTTAAATTTCTTCTCAATTTTAACAACATATCGATAAGCAACACCGAGTGATGAGATGTCCAGAAAATCCATTTTAGTTTGGATGTATGTGTAGAGCCCCACGGTATTTCAGAACCAAATTTCATTCAGAGTCTTTGATACCCAGCTTGGTGTGCAAGGTATGGAAGGTTTTGGTGAACTCTAGAACTACTTGGCCCCTCTCTTGCCGCTGTGTGGTCCATATCATGTACTGGTCCTCATAGTTGCTAACAGGGTAATATTGTTCATTTACCACATCCACAAAACAATCCCAAGTGGGCTCGGCCCCATATATTCCAGACTCCTATGTGGAACTTTGCTCCCAGTAAGTTTCCCACCAAATTTTGACATGAGAGAGAGACTTAAGGACTACGCAGGTGATATTTTCTCTGTCAAAAAAATTGTGAACAGAGAAATAACCTTCTAGCAGATTTAACCATTTGTCTAGGGCTTCTACATCTATTCATCCTTCAAATACAGGAATATAAAAATTAACTTGTACCTTGAAAGGCGAGGTACTTCCAAATTGTCCTCTTGATGAATATGCCCCTATTGCTATTGACAGGCATTGAAGGATGTGGGAAAAATTCTCCATCATTTCATCCCTTTGTCACGTGAGAGCTTGCTCAAGCAACATATTGATAGGATTGTCTGCTCCATCATTTTTATTTTCTTTCGCCATGGAGGGTTTCTTGGGCGAGCGAGAGCGATTGTCTTCAAGAGAGAGAAGCTCGAGACCCAACTTGCTATACTCGGACATCGTCGAGGACATGCACTGAAAAATGATCAAGAGCAACCTGCTTTGATACCACTGATCTGGATTATTTTCAGCACGAAATGAGAGTGGAGATATAACACAGAAATATACAGAGATATTGAAAGAGCAATAGTAATATAAAAAAGATATATCAGAAATATAACTAGAGGCAAAGACATATAGTAATACACTATTTCTATTAATGAAATAAATGTATAGAGAGTGTAAAAATACAGAGTGAAAGACTTGCTAGAATGGTGACAACTTATCTCTGAGAAGATATGTGACGGCTACTCGCATTCGCAAGAAGATGATTAAAATGAGGCTCTAAAGGCCTTTTTACAATAAATCAGAATGCCAAAAACCCTAGACATCCAAAAACCTAACCCTAGGAGATGAAGCGCCAAAATTCATGTGGGCCTCGTTTGGGTAAGTTATTACATCAAACTCTCGGGGTCGCAACTTTTGCATATGATCTTTGTTTTAGGTGCATGATATCCCGTTGGAAAGGTATCATTGAGGAGATTCATTTTTGGGGATCAATCATGCCTTTGGCTATCATTGAGAAGCTCTATCATGAAAATTGGCCCTTGACCAAGTTTGAGGAAACACTTGGTGATATTTGACCATTTTTGGAACGTCGACAGCTTGTCAAAGATGGAGCGCAATGCGAAGTGGAGATCGTGGAGGATAGACCCATTTCTTGGGTCTTTTTTGGGTTTTTGGGGATAATGTAATGGGTATGGGATGTCGGCCCATGGGTTTACCCATTTTTAGGCCTATTTTGTAAAATATAAATAAGTAGCTAGGCAATGTAAGAGAGGCCGATAAGCTAAGTGCTAGTAAAGGCTTTGTGTATACTATGTGACTGACTTGTAGAGATAAGTGCAAGTGTTGTAAGTGTTGAGTGCACGGATTGTAAGAAGGCTCTGTGCTAGATCAACTCGAAGAAGGAGGATCTGGCGAGAAGCGCACAGATCTCTTGTCCTATGTGGAGTACAAGTTTGAGCTCTGTGTTGTAATAAGATTGACCAAAGATAATAAAGAAGAAGAAGACTTTGTGGACGTAGCCCCAGGGTGGGGGTGAACCACAGTAAACCTGTGTGTTGTGCTCGGTGCCTCAACCTAATGTGTTTGTCTCTTTCCATGTGTTGTGCTTTGACATGATTATGCTATGTACTTTGCTATGATATACTTAGATATATATACTTTTCTTTGTGCTTCTTATATGTATGGATGTAGATCTGACATATATGAAAGTGTTGAGTGCTAGACCTATTTTGTTGTTAATAAGTGCTAACTTAACCTAGATCTAAGTGAACATTGCGGTGCTCTGCGCCATCTGCAGAGTGCCATGAGGGTTAAATACTGATGAATGATCTATGCTAAAGTGTTTGTTAAGTGTTAGAATCATAGATCTGTGTCCCAGCTAAGGTTGTAGACACCTGAGTCTTGCAACCACCCCTGCCTCTACCTCGGGTGAGACTTCATATGCTTCACAGGTGTTGCCGAAAGGATCGGTAGTTAGGGTTTTGTTGGTGCACTGTTGAAGCATTGAACCCTGGGTCTTCCCCTGTGCCAACAAATGGTTCTGTTGCTGGGACCTGAAACTATGCTTGTTAGGAACTAAGGAAGAAGAAGCTTTGTGCAGAAAGTCCATCTTGAAATTGTAAAATCTCTGTGCATGGACTTGTGCCCTAGTGCGTAGTGATCCACTTGATCCGAAAATCTCTGTGTTGAAGAAGGAAGGACAGATTTGAAGAAAAGAAGTCAGATCTGAATTCTTTGTGCTCTAAGAAAGGTTAAAGTGGAAGTTTCTAAGTTAGATCTATAGAAAGAGGTAAGATATGTAAGCTCTGTGCTCTGATAAAGGTAAGAATATTTAAAATATTTTAGATCTGGAACCTTTGTAATCTATAGAAATAAAAGAAGTGAAAATTTATGTTTCTAAAGTATGGATTTAGGTATGCTTGATAGATTTTGTCCTAGCTTGAAAACTAGGGCATTGTTAGATGAAAGAACATTTGATATGAATAGATCTGATAAGAATAATGAAAGATATGTTATACCCATGCATAGAAAGAATTTTTGGACTAACCAATGGATGTAGGATCCTAGAAAGAAATTTTTGCAGGCTAGCCATCATGATCCTAGTGCACAGTACAAGAAAAGTTGGGGGTCATGGAAGAGAAAGAGAGGATTAACTCTTTGTTACAGTTGCATAAGACTAGGACATCTTGGTAAGGAATGCCTTGGGAGAAACCCTAGTTCCCTCTGTTGTAAGGCTATGGAGCATGAAGTACTGGATTTCCCTAGAATGATTACTAGACTTGAAAAGATGAATATGGAGAAACGTCAAGAGACTAAGATTATAGAAGAACCCCAGAAAGAATCATATATTATGTTACTAAAAATGAAAGAAACCCTGGATGAACATAAAGATGCCATTTTGTCAGAGATCTTCAAATAAAAGGAGAAAATTGAAGTAAGAATAGGAGACTTCGACATCGACTATGCTCTAGATGAGGGAACATAGATGAACATTATGACAGAAAGTACTTGGGAAACCCTAGGAAGGCCTGCTATGGTTCCTTCACTAGGAAGAATAGGGTTGTTTAAAGGAAAAATGGTAACCCTATGTGGCAGAATTACCTAGATAGCTATGAGTACCCATGGAGCTTCAATAGATGAATAGTTCGAAGTGATTAGATTTATTGAGGACTGTATCCCATTTCCACCTTTGTTAGGAAAGATCTGGATTGAAAAAGACTAGATCCAAAGAAAACAAGAAAAGGAAGCCCTAGAACAGAAGAAGTAAGAACTTGTGGAATTTATGACTAAAAGGATTGCCTACTTCATGGAAGAACAAGAGAATAGATCTCATCTGTTGAACACCAGGGACCTGGTTGTCGAAGCTATAAGAGCGTTAGAGGAACCACAAAATACTGAAATACCTAATCCATATGATGAAGGAGTATTACCCTTGGATCTGAAGAAAGAACCTTAGCAGTGCGAAGTGACTATGTCAAGAGAAGATAAGACTCAGAATGGAAAAAGGATGACCGAGATGGAGCTCACTGGGAATAAGGCTAGGAAGCTCAGTAAGAACAGAGCCAAGATCGAAAAGTTACAGAAGGTTCCAGAGGAAACTTCGCAGAAGGAAAAATCACAAGAATTGAGCTTCGCCGAGATATCAGAACGACGACATCTAGCACTTCGCCATGGCGCAACAATATAGCCATTGGACCGATATACCCGTTCGACTTCCACTCTGAACAGACAAAAAAGAATTAAAGGATCACCACCAGACCATTGGACCACGCCATAATGGATGGATCAACATTCATGAAAGCTTCATACCCGTTGCAACCAAACCGTTGATGAATTTCCTATTTAGCTCGTCACGCCGTGCATGAAGAACAATTTTTCCAACTGAAAACTCGAAGCCTACAGAACTCGTAATTGTATACAGTGATCATTGCAAGCAGATTGTTCACCCTAGTGTAGTATTTTGAGATCATCGTGACCCCACTTATCTTTCCCGAGTGTGTATGTCCGACGAGCTCACTGCGCTTGAGGAATCCATCACAGAAGTCCTTCTTGATTTAATGACTGAGAGGGTCATATCGAAAAGAAGAATTTCCACAGGAGTCCAAGCCTCATCGACAAGAGGAGTGCAAGCCTCCTCGTTGACTGCTCGAGTTGGAACATCTCGAGCCAACACAGAGAGGAGAACTAAGCATAAGGATGACATAGCCAACGCAAAGTTAGTGCCATCCATTCTACCAACTTACATACCCCCTCTAAGTGGTGAGATTAACAGGGACAGTGTCCCTAGAGATTTTGAATATACCCTAGTAACTGCATATTTACCAAAGGGAGTATGTACCTACCGCATAGATCAAGACAAGGTTACAACGTTGAAGTTTTGTGGGTTTAACCTGGGGGACCATAAATTTTATAGCATGCTTGCCCCGTATAAGTACTTGACGCGAACTAAGGGCAAGAACTTGAATCTCGTCCTGCAGCAATGGACGATGAACCTCATGCAATCTACTCTGCTAAACATTATGAAAATACCGCACTTCGGAAGACACCAGGAGGTGAATGCTTGTGTAAAGTTACTGCTAGCAAGCTACCACGGAGGATACTTGTGGTTAGAACACCGCATAACTATTGATCCGACGCTGATAAATAGGCTCAACAAGCTTAGCATGCAAGGCCCTGATCCCCATGAGTACTATCTTAGAAAGACTACAGACCGCACTCTTGCGCAGAAGATAAAAGAGGCCTATGGTGATGTTGAGAAAGGCATGAGAGGCTACAAGGTAGCTTCTATTGAAAGTGGTGCAGTGCGCCTTGCATGCCAACTAATCGCAGAGAAGATGGTACGTAAGAATCAACCAACACAAGTATCAGGCTTCGTAGTTGACCTCGCAGGAAAGTGCGCGGAGGGACTACAAATGAACTGGGTGAAGTACCTGGTGAATCAACTAGAGATTGACTGAAGAGAAGCTCGGGATCAGGGGGCATGAATTCCATTTTAGTTGGCTCCTGATATTGATCACCTTTGTTGCATGGGAGCTACCAGAAGGCGCAACTTTCCCGGACCTTGACCCTTTTGAGCCACTAGCTATGAAGTTCAGTACCTTGTGGTACTCGAATGAAATGAGAAAGCAATGGAAATCGAATGTCGTTTTCCACATATATTATAATCAACTAAAAGAAGCCATAAGGAGTGAACCTCGCATAACCCCGAACACTTTATAGCGGTTTCGACCTATGATAAAGTTCAGCGTGGACCACCATTTTATATACCTAACTCCACGCGCTGATGAGCACCAAGAACAGCTCCAATCCTACTATAAGATGACAGAAGAAAACATGGAAGAGGTCACCAAGGAGTGGTCGACGGACCTCCTTGTTCCAGCAAACCCCGCGAAAATTTTAGACATCAACAGCCTAGAAGTTGTGCAAGATACACCTTGGCCCAGTAGAACAAAGAAGACAAAGGAGACGAAGAAGCTCGAAGAGGTTCATGATATAGATAGCAGATCTCTAAGGACGGCTTCCATTACGCCAGATGAAGATGGTGATGATGAAGAAGGTGCAAAATATGAGCAACAACAAGTCGAAGTACCGCCACCCTGGGATGAAATAGACTCATCCAAGAAAAGGAAGGTTTCACCTCTGAAGTCTTCCTCCAGAAAGAAACCAAGAACCCTTGTAACTAAGATGCGAACTGTCCTCACATTGGATGACTTTGATTTAATTGTTGCAGTGGTCAATGATGCTTCAAAGAAAATAATAGAGAAGCAGGAAGCGAGGTAGGAATAAATGTATAGCCAGATTGAGATCACTCTCCAAGGAGTACAACAAGCACTCCAGTCTAGCCGAGTAATCTCTACTATGACTCTTCCAGAAGGAACAACAGAAGAAGGAGATGAATCAGTCCAGCTCCACCAGATTGTTGATACAGTTGAAGTATGCCTTCGACGTGCTCAGGAAGAAAAAGCACAGGCCACCTAGGCCCTTAAGAAGGCATAGGAAGAAATTATTGAGAAATGTCAAGCAATGCAACAAGAGAAGAATGCTCTCTGAGCAAAATTTGAAGAAAATTGAGCGAAGGTCCAAAAAGAGAAGGAGCAGTTGCTCGCAAAGCAGATCAGAATTGAAGAAGCAGTCAACAGAGCATTTCGCTCTGTGACCAGCTTAGAGAAAAAGGCCGAAGAGCCCATAGAGCATCAAGTGATGAAGCTGGCTAAAGTTATTCAATAGCTTCAACAAAGGGTCATGGAACTAGATCTTCAGACCATACCACAGACTCCGCAAGAAGTGCACGACCAGTGAGAATTGGATGCTCAAAGTGAAATCAAGAGGATTAGAACACTTGTTGCAGAATGTAAAAAAATAACTAACAAAAGCGTTCAGATATATGAGCAACTATCTGAAGACCCAGAGTTGAAGAAATTGGAGTCCCAACTCCAGGAAGCGAAGAAACACGCAGATACAGTACAGGCACAAATCAAGCTCTTGTCACCTAGCTCCTGTCACCTATAGAGAGGATGAAGACATCCCAGGAACAACGAACTGCCCAACAACTTGTTCTTACCATGTAGAACAGAGTGATGGAAGTCACCCAGAAACTCCAGCCGAGCCAGGAGGAGGCCTATATACTGTTTGAAGAAATTGAAGGCCAAGGAAAACTACTGGAACAAATAGTTGTTACAGTTGAGCAGCAACTCGAAAGGCCTATCAGCAAAGCGTTTGTTCAGGAGTTCGTTGAGCAGGAAGCAGTATCACAAAGACAAGTCGAAGCAACTCGAGCCAAGATCGAGACCTTTGAGGAAACATTACCCAAATCTAAGTGACTTGGGACGAGTCATAGGTGAGTGTTGGGGGCCTATTGGCCCTTGACAAAGTTTGAGGAAACACTTGGTCATATTTGACTATTTTTGGAACTTCGACAACTTGTCAAAGATGGAGCGCAACGTGAAGCAGAGATCGTGAAAGCTAGACCCCTTTCTTGGGTCCTTTTTGGGTTTTTGGGGATAATGTAATGGGTATGGGATGTTGGCCCATGGGTTTACCCATGTTTAGGCCTATTTTGTAAAGTATAAATAAGTAGCTAGGCAATGTAGGAGAGGCCAATAAGCTAAGTGCTAGTAAAGGCTTTGTGTATACTATGTGATCGACTTGCAGAGCTGAGTGCAAGTGTTGTAAGTGATGACTGAATAGATTGTAAGAAGGCTCTGTGCTAGATCTACTCGGGGAAGGAGGATCTAGCAAGGTGCCCGCAGATCTCCTGTCCTATGCAGAGTACAAGTTTGATCTATGTGATGTAATCAGATTGACCAAAGCTAATAAATAAGAAGAAGACTTTGTTGGTGTAGCCCCAGGGTGGGGGTGAACCACAGTAAACCCATGTGTTGTGCTCGATGCCTCGACCTAATGTGTTTGTCTCTTTCCATGTGTTATGCTTTGACATGATTATGCTATGTGCTTTGCTATGATATACTTAGATAGATCTACTTTTCTTTGTGCTTCTTAGATGTATGGATGTAGATCTGACATATATGAATGTGATGAGTGCTAGACCTATTTTGTTGTTGCTAAGTGCTAACTTAACCTAGATATAAGTGAACGTTGCGGTGCTCTGCGCCATATTCGGAGTGTTGTGAGGGTTAAATAATGATGAATGATCTATGATAATGTTTTTTCTAAGTGTTAGAATCACATATCTGTGTCCAAGCTAAGGTTGCAGACACCTAAGTCTTGCAACCATCCCTGCCTCTACCTCAGGTGAGACTTCATCTGCTTCACAGGTGTTGTTGAAAGGGATGGTAGTTAGGGTTTTTTTGGTGCGTTGTTGAAGCGTTGAACCCTGGGTCTGCCCCTGTGCCAACAAACCTTCATTTAGGCCCTCAAAATAGCCTCAGAAGTTAAAACTGCTAAAAATAGTAAATTGCCAAAATTCCCATAAAATTGTTTTGAGTTAGTTGGAAAAGGTGGGTGGGCACCGATATCAACCTAGATCACTAGAAATGTCATTGATATATTGAATCATACTACTAGTACATGTATTGTTGGATGATTAGTATTTGTTGTAGTGATTTTAGGACTGAGGCTAATCTGTTGTGGTACATGACTCGTGCATAATTGAAGTTTCATTAATATATCTTATGATATATTATTGGAAGCTTACTTGTTGGATATGTTGGTGCATGCATTTGGAATATGGATGGACTACATATTGGGACATGTAGTTGGTGAGTTGATGAGGTGATCATGTTTTACATCATTGATGAGTCATAGCTTGATCTATAGTTGATGCATGATTTGTACATCAGTAGTTGATTGGAACATGTTTTATGGAGGATTGGCACACATGTATGAGGTTTCATCATGTTGTGGTATTGGTGCATGGTTGGAATATTTGATTTGTACAATTAGTGATACATGTTGATGTAAATGCTTGTTATATGTTTGGATGATGAGTACTTGGATAAAAGTACATCATTGGTATTACTTGATTAGCATATATTTTGGTACATGAGACATTTGATGATTGTGGCACTTGGTTCATGGTAGAGACATATCATGAGTGATATGACACATGGTTGGCATATTGGTAGATGCACATGGTTAGCATATTGGTAGATGCACATGTTGACATGTTGATAGAGGCATATGGTTGATACATTCTATGGATGATATCTTTTGACACAGTGTATGATGTTGATGTACATGGTTGATGTACATGGATGTTGTGCATGATGAGCACACATTTTGGTACATGATGTACTTGGTTGATATTTTTCTCATGATTCTCTATTTAACCGTTGACATATCTTTTGCTTCATGATGATTGGTATGGCATGAGTTTGATGCATGAATAGGTCCAAGGATCATCATGTGGTAGCATATTGTTCATCTTGCAGAGAAGATAGGGGGAGACATACCCATAGGGTGAGTCATTCTTCTTCCCATGATTCTAGGAGGAGATATTTATCATATGCATACTAGGAAAGAGCTCTATATTTGAAGAAAGAGCACAGAGGCATAATTCCAGGGGGAGTGATGATCACAGGGGGAGTATAAGAAATGTATCTTCAGAATTACATCAGAGTGATATCCCTTGTTCAAAAGGGGAGATTTTATTCAGAGGAAGATCAAAGGAATTTAGACATGGGAAGCAACCCCAAGAAGAGTTCAAGCAGGGGGAGCAGCCCCAAGGGGAGAATGGATTATTTAAATAATAAAGACAAGTGACAAATCAAGAAATATTATTTAAATGATAAAGTGAGGTGACGAAATCAAGAAGGAATATTTAAATGATAAAGTAATGGAGAAATTTCTATTTATGGAAAGTGGTTAACCCTAAAATGAGAAAATTAGGTTAAGTGGCCTAGAAATGGGTTAAGTGACCTAGAAGTGGGTTAAGTGATGTATAAGATGAAGAGTATAAATAAGAGGCAAGGGTCTCTTGTGAAAAGTACATTTTGGGGAGTATTTCTTGTACATCTTTTGTGAGTATCACTTGTGTATTTCTTGAGCATGATTGATGATCTATTCTGAGAGAGAGTGGGCATGGAGGATCTCATGAATGCATCAAAGTTTCGGCAATGTATGAGATCTTGATGACAAAAGTCTTGGAGCTTTAGAAACCCTAGTTTTTGAGGTATACACAGGCTGTAGTGGGCCAGGATGCGTACACGTTGGCTGTATGAAGACAGGGCGTGTACCATGGATGAAAACATGGAGATTGGTGTGAGAGATGATGATAGCCTCTTGAATATTGAAGTAGCTTCCAGATATACACTCTGTGGGCTCAGATCTGTCACTGAGACTTTGGTATGGTTAGATTGTTGTCTTGATGGATACTTTTGTTTGTTGTGTGGTGAATGCTTAAGGAATTCTTGATATGGTTGTTGTGATGTGGTTTATGTTGGTTGATGGAGTGAGCAACACTCTTATGATTTAGTATTGATATGATGGCTATAATATATTGGTTGTTTACACATGGTTGAGTAGCATTCATAATTTATGATTGAGAAGCATGAGTAGACTATTGGAGAGCTTGGATGTGTTGTAACTGGTTATGGGTCAGTTTGGACAGTGGAAGATAGAGGAGAATGTGTTTGCAGGTTGCAGAGGATCTGATTATGTGATGAAAAGGATAAACCCTAATAGCTCAGAAGGTATACGCAGGTTGTAGTATAAACTGGCTGTGTACATACGCAGGTTGTAGTATAGACTGGCCGTGTACATGCGCAGGTTGTACTACTGGTAGGGTGCGTATATATGCTTTTTTCACTATCGAGAGGTTGCATACCCGTGACAGATTGATATCTGTTGAGAATTGCTGCCTCATCTCATTTGGTGCTAAGGGTGTAAGCTGAGTCTTGCATTATAGAGTTGGTGCTCTTGTAGAGTTGTACTCTATTCAGTTGTTGTTGAAAAACTCCAAGGATTGAAGTCCGTAATAAAAGAAAATTGCACATACATTTTGTGTTCTTTGTGTTCTTTGAAGTGATGAATTGTTGATGATATTTTGTTGATATATGTTGTTGATATGTATTCACACTTAACTAGTTATAAATGACAACAATGAGTAATGAGTTAATGATGATTTCTAACTAATGAGTTTTGTGTAAGAGGGAATTTTTGGGGAAAAGATCCCTACACTGTTCACCCCCACCCTCTCAATGTAGTCGGTGTGTCCAACATGAATATGATGCCAAAAGGACATATTTCCTCAACACATGGTCTAGGTTGCATAAGTCATGGAAATATCTCTAATTTCAATGAGCATCACCGTTTGCAAAAACCATTAAGAAACATGATATTGAATAGTATGTTGATCCACATACAAAGTAATATGTATTCATTAACTCATGCCATGAAATATCCTGTTACATGTTTTTGACACATCTAGAACACAAGACTTGATAAAGAATGGTTGATAATTAAAGAAGTGTGGTCATTAAAGCATCATCAAAATATCAATTATCAAGACCTTTGCATAGTATTCATATGAAAACGTTAAAAGCCCAAAATTCATGATATGATGATAATAATACAAATTTTTGGCTTTATATTGAAACGATCAACCACTTTGGATAGTGGACTTGGAACATATGTGAACGATACCTGTAGTCTCAAGTTATGATAAACATTATGACTTGAACTATAGAAAACTAAGGTCTTTGATTATTTATCCATGGTTGATTTTGTAGCTCATGTTTAAAATCATAATCAAGACTTATAATGGATCCAAGAAAACAAGGTCTACATAATTAGACTTATAGAACATTAATCCTTTCATTTCTTAATATATTTGAGTTGTGAAATTCATTTACTAGCAAAGAAGTCCAAAGAAAAGTCATGTTATCAACAAAACCAATCAAGATCATGTTTTGAATTTCATGTTGGAAATCATGAAATTCAAAGTTGACAAAGATGTGAGGAGACAATGTTAGAGACACTTTAAAAATAGAAATAGAACCATTCAAAGTGAATAAAATTGAAGGAGAACAAAACAAAAACTCGAAATAAGGTAAGAGGGACCCTCATTTTGCATTGAAAAATGTGTAGGTTGTTGTTTACCACAACAAATGGCGACTTACCGGGAGAAACAATTATCTCTACCATTGTAATATGAAACCTACAAAGTATTTAGGGAGAATGTTAAGATATTCATGTAATGTAGAACACTTATTCATTGGGAATACTTCATCTCTGATTCATAAAGATTTAACATGTATTGTTTTAATAAAATCTGGATTCTCTTCATCAGAACTTGGAAGTTAAATAAAAATAATCCCCATATTTATTTATATAGAAATGAAAAACTTTACCAATAATAAATTCTGGTAAAAGAAGAATAATCAAGTAAACCGTTAGTTGTAACGAAGGAACCTCAATACCACAGGAAACTCCACTACTTCTAGAATGCATTCATAGCCTCGACAGGGTTTCCTTTTAACCCTTCTCATATGCTTTTGTCCCAACTATGTGGAGTTTATGTAGTTCACAAATTCCTTTTTTTTTTTTTGATAAAGTTCAACTGAAGACCATTGTCTTGGCTTGGTAACCAGTTAATGACAATGTCATTCACTGAAACTCTCATAGTGAACAAGTTGGCTTGTGATGAGACTCCTTGTCTTACAGCTTAATAGTGGAAATCCATTACCCTGGTTTGGTGGCCAGTACTGGTAATGTCATTATGTAAAGAATCTATGATCATGGTAGTTCGACTCGCAATGAGACCTCCTATCCTTTAGTGGATTCATATATTAGGGTCATTTTTTATTTAAATGAATATCAAAGGAGATCAACACACAAGTGGGGAAGCAGATCTGAGAACTTCTTAAAAGTAGGAGGATGGTGTAAGAAGTTTTGAAATAACCAACGTTGATTTGATCTATTAAGTTTTCCCAAACTGATTATTTTAAAAGTAAATCGTTAGTTGGATTATTGGATGCGTTGAAACTTGAAGATAAGATTCTCAGGTAATGATACAAAATTCCAGAAAAATTATAACATAGTCTGCAAATGATTTTAAAATAAAAGGAGAGTTAACCTCTGGATTTTTGCATGTCATGTATATAGAAACGATTTTGATGAAAGACTCCGTTAAAAATAATATTTCAAAATAGAATGACCATAAATTTATGTTGTACCCAGAGATGAAATCAACACACAAAAAACAAGACACATTAGAAAATCACTCAAACCAAAGCGATCAATTCAAAACAATAGAAAGTAAATATGTACAAAACAGAATTCCTGACCAGGAATCATGTAAAATACTTTTTAAGGATTTATCCATTTATCGAAAGATATTTGGTTTGCCCCTCCATATTTTGCAGTCGAAAGGTACTAGGTCCAAGATTTTTTGTAATAGTGAATGGAGCTAGCCACAACTTATGAAACTTGGTGTGTTCACCTTTATCCGCATGTGCTTTATCCCATTTGAGTAGATCGCCTACTTCCATATTTCTATCAGAAGAATATTTTCGATCAAACCAACGTTTCACTATTTGCTGATGTTGATGTAATTTATTTATATATTTTTCTCTTTCCTCTTCTAATTTTATTAAGGCATCAATTATGTTTTGCATAGTTGAAGATTCAATTTATTGCACCTATTGAGACAGTTGTATAGAAGGAAAAAATATGTTGGGAGGTAATATTGCCTCTCTACAATATACAAGGAAAAAGGGTGAATTACCAATTTCATTTTTCGGAGTAACAAGATCAACCCATAATGCGTAAAAAAGAGCAGAATGCCAATTTTTATGATGATCTGATACAATTCTTTTCAGAATTTTCAACAAATGTTTATTTGTAGATTCAGCAAGGCCATTTCCCTGAGGATAATAGTTCGTTGAATATTTAATCTCGATCCCTTTTTCTAAGGCATAAGTATCTATCTCGTGAGAGGAAAAGTAAGACGCATTATCGAAAACAAGTGATTATGGAATATTGAAACGAGTGATAATGTGAGAATCTAGAAAGTAAATTAATTGTTTGGCATTTACAACTCATAGAGGTGTTTCCTCTAGCCATCTCATGAAATAATTAGTAGAAGTTATTATATATTTATGTTGTTTAGACGAGGTAGGGTTCACAAGGCCAACTATGTCTAAGCCACATTGTTGGAATGGAGCTTGAACGATGACGGGCTGAAGGGGAAAAGCAGGATTTTTAGCTCTACCAGCATCCTTTTTGCAAGTTTCACACTTTTGTACTAGAGTGTGGGCGTCTTTAAACAGAGTATGCCAATAACACCCAATTGATAGTACCTTATGGGCGGTGGTTTCCCCACCATAATGGAAACCAACAGGACAAGAATGTAATTTGTGCAGTTTTTTACGGGAATCCTCATGTTCAAGACAACGAAGTAATACCCCATCGTAGTTTTTACAAAAAATAATGGTATTGATCAGCTAAAAGGGGGCGGACTTAAGTCTTAATGCTCCTTTATCTGTTTCTTCAAGATGAGGTGGTGTTGTACCATTCAATAAATAAAACCTGATATCATAATACCATGAGTTAGGATTATCAGGTGAGAATAAAACTTCACTCTGTATTAAATATACTTCATTGTCTGAACAAGGTTCTTTATCAGGAACGTTGACAGATTCAACAACCAGTTTACAGAGACCTTGACATTTTACAATTTGGGAAGGTTTTATCTCCAAGTCATACTACTGAAGGATTGTCATCCAATGTGCCCTTTTTTCTCTTAATTATTTCTCGACCAACAAATTTCTTACCGTTGGGTATGGAACAATGACTTTAGTTTTAGATTTCAAAAGCTAGAATCTGAAATGTTTTACTTCTTTAAAAGAAATAAAGTCATGTTTTTCCACTGCTGAATAATTAAGTTTTTCTCCTTTGAAAGTAGAGCTCATGAAGGAAATAATAATTTCATCATCGAGCTCATTTTTCTGGATGAACACAGCAGCATACACAGAATCATAAGTGAAGGTATACAATGTGAAATCCTTGGAGAAATCTAGGCTCATAAGAGTAAGAGATGCAAAGATGGTTTCTTTGATTGTGTATAAAGCTTTTTTTTCTTGATCTCCCCATTTGTAAATATAACTCTTCTTAATTAAGCCTTGAAGTAGTTTGACTATCTGAGAGAAACTTGGAATGAATCATCTAACAAAATTAATCCTACCGAGAAAGGAATGCATATACTTTTTGGAACCTTTTTGGAATTTGGAGGTGACAGATTAGTAATGGCTTGATTTCTTTCCAGTCAATATTTATACCATCTTTAGAAACGAGGCATCCTAACGGTTTTCCTCCAATGACTACAAATATAGATTTTTTGGGGTTCAAGGAGATACAAAATTTCCTGCATCTCTCAAATACATTTCTAAGATGTGATATATGGTCAAATATTTTCTTAGAGAATACTGTGACATCATCAAGATAGATAACAATAGACTCATTTATTAGTCCTCAGAAAGAAATATTCATCACCTGCTGGAAAGTTTCTCCAACATTGATAAACCGAAAGGGAATTTTCCTATAGGAGAAGGAACCCCATGGAGTTTTGAAAGTGGTTTTCAATCAATCTACAAGGGCTACCCAGATTTTTTTATATCTTGAACAACCATCTAAAAGGGATATCATTTCAGAGCCAGAAACTCATTGTAGTATCTGCTCCATGGGAGGAACATGGTAGTTGTCTTTGTGAGAGGATGTGTTTAAGTTTATAAAATCGACACAGAGATGAATGCCACCATTCTTTTTCCTTAATGGTACTAAGTTTACAACCCACTATGTATGACAGACATGGAATATGATTTTGGTTGTCAGAAGCTTGTTAAGCTCACTTTTGACAGCGAGTTCAAGGCTAGGGTGCATTTTTCTCAACTTTTGTGGGAAGGGTTTACTTTGTGGTTTCATGGGGATTCTGTGTTGTATAATGTTGGGTTAAAAAGTTTTTAGATCTTTATACCCCCAAGAAAATACATCTTTATATTGTTTGAATATCCAGATGAAATCCTCTCTTTCATTGGGAGTGCATTATGTCCCCAAATTTATTTTTTGCAAGTTACCCTCTATCCCCAGGTTTATGACTTCATATGACATAGAAGAGCTATTAGTTTTGCAATTTACACTTATTTTAAAATTTTTATTTAAATCATAAAAATATTCAAGCCTTACAATAGATTTAGGGATCAGATTTATTAGATTGAACATTTATTTTACTAGTCATTGGGATTCTGTATGTGAAACGTTACGGAGATTTTCTTCATAAGCCAATTCATCCATGACAAAATCTTGGAAGATACCTTTTGAGTGGAGGAAGCCAATAATTTGTTGATCATCATTAAAAACACGCCAATTAGTTATATTATCAAGGATAGAGGGTCTGAAAATCAATTCAATGGTAAAAGAATCTCATTGAAAACCTTTTGTGGGAATTAAATGAGATGCTACATTAGCTAGTAAATCAAATTCCTGATTATGAGATCTAGGAACAATGGTAATATTAAAAGCTAAAACTTTTGAGTTGAGATCCAATACCTCATTTTGATAATCTGGCAAATGAGATGAAACACAATGTATAACATTTCGTACATGCTTGACAATTATTTCAAAATTGCTAAAGACTTTTATGCGTTGAATCCCAAGGTCAATATCCTTCTTGAGTCCCTGAATAAGTGCCTCATATTCTACAGTATTATTTGTGCACTCAAATTCTAATCTACAGGAAATATATATTTTGTTACCTATTGGGTCAAGAAGTAGACATCTAGCACATGCACCTTATTTTGAGTTTGATCCATCAAAATACAAGGACCAGAGTTCACTTTTTGACAAATCTTTAACAATAGATACATCATGTAATTTATTATCCGTTGTTACCAATTTATTTATGTATGACCATTCAGATTTTTGTTGTAAATTAGTAACATGAGAGGTTTTGGCAACAAAATTTCTGAAAAACGAATCAATGTCAAAAGAATCATCCAGCATGATTATTCCATTAGAACTTTCAAGGCTAGTAATAAAATTCCAAATCCTGGTGCTGATGATCCAAAGCCTGATGTTGGCTATCAAAATGGAAGGTACATTGTGGGCTATGCCTCTATAGAAATTGCATCACGCTCATAAGGATATTAAGCTCGATAATGAAGGTCTGAACCTGGCTCTAGATATTGAGGGTTGTCTAGCTCTCGATGATCATGAAGGTATGGGTCTCGCTCATGAAAAACATAATCTAGATCATGATATTAAACGACATAATATTGATCTCGCTCTCTATATATGACATATGGATATGGATCTGGATCTCGATAACAACTTAATTAATAATTGTTCAAGTATGAATTAATCAAAGGCCAGAATCGTGATCTCTTATATAGTAGAAAACCCAAGTTGTGAATTCGTATCTATGGTCTGTTGCTGGATCTACCACTGCTGGTACTAGATCTGCTACTGGTGTTTGTGTTGGCTTTATAACTGGAAGGTTTGATAGGCAAGGTGTTGTTGGCTATGCCGTTGCTTCTATCATATAGGTATCTCTATTGACTCATATCTAATTTGGTTCACCTTTCCAAGGTAACCAAAGATGAGTTAAGTCTGTATCCATATATCCCTTTAAGTGTTGCATCCAATCCTAGCTCAAGAACAAGCCATAAGCCTCAAGTATGTCTACAATCATTATGTCTATGATGTGATGAACTATGTGGTCGGATGATAATCTGATAAAAATATCAGTAAGTTCCCCTACTACTTTGACGCAAGTTATTTCAAGTTGAAATTTTTTTATCTTGGAGGGTTTCATCTGGGCATTTATTTTCTAGCAACCTATAAGGGGCATGACATTATAAGAATCCCTGGAGTCAATCATACAATTGTGGACATTCATGTTTTAGATATCGTAAGTTAGCAAGAAAGGTAGAGGTTTCTTCTTATGCATAGGGGGATTGCCTAAAGAACGTTTAGGATATGAACAAGATCAGATGAAGATTTAGCAGAATTTGCCATATTACCAAGAGGAGGGAATTTATTTTTCCTTAAATCTACAACAATATGTTGCTGAATTTTCTGTTGAATTTTAGAAAATCTAAGCAACTCCTAATAAGAAATATTGGATTTTAATTTCTTAAGGTCTTCGACGGGATCACATTCAAGACCTAAAATAGAAAGTTTTGGTGAGACTCCCAGCTGTTTTTTAGAATTTTTTCCCTTGTCAGAAGTAGATGGATTTTGTTTTTCAGCTAGACTTTTACTATGTGTATTTACAAAAACAGTTCCATAATTTGGTGCTAAATTGGAGAAGTGACCGAAAGTGGGAGGAGGTGAATTTTCATCATTTTTTTCATCATTAGTTTCAGTCTCCTACGTTCCCTCTTCCTCATGGGTTGATTATGTTGTTGCTATTACCGCTTGCAATAAATTTCTTAGGGTATCAACAATAAGACCTTCAACAAGAGGGGTAGGTTTATTCTAGAATTGCCTTTTAAATTGGGGTTTAAAACTTGTTATGTTTGATGATCCAGCTTAAGAGTTTTTCTTGAGATCAATAACTTCGTTGGTTACCTTATTGGGGAACTTTTGAATATTCTCTAAGTTGAAGGCAGATTGATCTTTTTTTTTAACGGGTAGCTTGGACCCTATTTCATATTTATTTTGGGAAGATGAAGCCTCATCATTCTAAAAATTAGAGTGAATTTTCAAACTAAGCATATCATTTTCGACCGCTAAGGCTTTATTGAATGCTTCTTGTAGGGTTTCATTTTGGGCCCTTTTTACCCACATAGAAATATTAGAAGGTAAGGCTTTGACATAATAAGAAATTACAAGATTTTCAGCAGCCATGGAATCTTGAGGAATTGTTTTTTTTAATGCCATGAACCTTACATTGAATTCTTTAATCTTCTCTTTCTTTTACATTTTCATGTTAGACAACTCCATTACCATAACCTCGAGGGTTTTTCCATCCCCAAATTTTTCAATGAATGCTATCTCAAACTGATTCCATGATTTTATACTTTGAGGTTGTTGGCAAAAATACCAAGTTGAGGATTTTCCCTCAAAGGTGTATGGAAACAACCTGCAGACCACATCCTCATGTTGTACACTCTTCTGGTGAAGAGCTAGAATAAACCATTTAATGTGGTCATATGCAGGATCATTGGAATTAGGATCATATTTTGGGAGGAACTTGTGAGGATTCCTAGTTAAAGGATGTTGTACACCAGGTACAGAGACCACATCTTGGTCAAACCAAAGTGTAGTAGAGTTGTTTCCTTGAATATTCTCCCTACAGGGTGAACCTTGTGAATTATTTGACTCTGTTGACGAGGACCCTTCTTCGTTAGAAKAGGATGGGGRMGAACTTCATGGTGATGGTGGTGGAGGTTGTGGACCATCTCCYTGTAAGTCTAGAATAGGTTGATCCAAGGGAGGTGAGAAAGGATCACCAGTAGCTAAATCAAGTTCTTTTTCAATGGAAGAAATTATTCCACTAAAAATATCATGTAGTCTATGGTTTGGTGTGTTGATCACATGTGAGTTTTCCTATTGAGGAACATGAGAAAAAAATATCAAGGGGTTTGGTTAATTGATCTCCCAGATCTCTGATTATTTCTATCATATCTTGAGTTCTCAGTAGAGATTGATGTGACATTTGAAGTATATCATGTAAATCTAGTCTTTGTAAGGATGATGTGAAGACTCAACATGGGTGGATGGAGAATGGGGTGTTGGTGGAGTAATAGGCTCTGTTTTTGATGCAGTAGTTTTATCTGATATGATAGGGGGTCTAAGTGACTACGAGTAATGATTGGAGAGGGACTGTTTGGAGGGGTATTTTGGCCTCCTCGAGCCATCAATGTATAAAAGTCCCTCCTTCTAGTGTCATTTGTTGATGCAACTTTATGGACCTTAGTCAACAATGGGGATGTGACCCATACAATGGCTCTTTAAATATCCCAAGTTGTTTGGGATGATCACTCCTAACGGATTTATAGGCTCTATTGGTCTTTGGATCTCTCCCTCTTGCAAAGAAAAGAGCCTTGGGGAATCCTAAGTTACCTAACTATTATATACAATGGAAGATGGATTCTAATGCTACGTTTGAAGTTAGTGTCTCTTGACATCTATAAGTTAAATAATTAGTAAATATGATACAAAAGTCTAATTAAGATCATTAATTAAAAATATGATAAGCAATGTACAAACTATAATACAAAACGAAAGACCAGAACTTAATGTAACTGGTACATAAGCAAATGGTATATATATTCTTACAAATAAAATAGAATAAGAATGAATCTCAATTTATGAATAAAACTATGAATTAGGATTAGTACCAACTCTTAATGCGTTACATAAAAGACAAGGAGCTACCATAATGTAAACTTCAAATGTTTTAAACAAGACAAAGGATTCTGCTTTTGTTTCAATATTTCAAATCAAGAGTTAAAAAAAATATAATTATAACATGGTCTAATTAGTATTTCTTGGCCAAGATGAAGAAAGGAAGACAATCACAATCTATGTAAATAAATTTATCATTTAAGTTATGTTTATGAAACATTTCAATAAATGAGAGCATAAACATAACATTGCAGGAATTGCTACAGTGAACACATCACCTCATTTCATATGTAAATAACATCACTCAACCAATCGAAATTCCTGGATACAGACCACAAAAACTGTTGGGTATGTGTTATATTCTTTGCATGTGTGTGTGTGTGGGTGCGTCAGATACGACAACTGCGTATGGCGGTTTTTGCTATTTTTAGAGGATTTTGCTATTTTTAGCTGATTTGTAAATTAATCCTGGATTAAGGGATTAGGGTTTTGGTATCTACGAAATACCTAAAAACATTGTATATATTGTATGGAGAATGGTGAAATTCGATATAATGAAAATAATAAAGGTTTTCTCGGTTGAGGGTTTCCGGTAAAAAAAATCTTTGTGTACTCTGTGTATGAGACATTGATTAATTTATGTATTGCTTAAGAATCTATATGAATTTCTTTACTTCGCAGGTTTAAAACTTACATGTGGTATCAGAGCTCATTTTTGGCTTCAGAGGGACGCCTTTGTTGCTGAGGGTTTGGCTTGGTCTTCATAGATCAAGTTTATCTTGGGTCTGTGATAAACCTGGGTTTAGTGGGAGCTTTTGTAGTGGAGATCCGAGTAAAGAAAGAGGAATGGCGAGCTCATCTAGAATCGAGATAGAGAAGTTCAACGGTAAAAACTTTGAGCTATGGAAGCTCAAGATGGAGGACCTT
>SNQJ01S0034349.1:32267-46865 GCA_010110895.2 Picea sitchensis | reverse complement strand
TGGTTGAGGAAAAGAAGGTGTTGCTGGAAAAGGTTGACACTTTGAAGAATGCTGCAGATTCATTGACAAAGTCTATGAGCACAGAAAAGTTCTCTTGGTGTAGAGTAACAATGGGCATTTTTTCCTTGGATTTTTGACTATATAATCCCCTAGACCCCTGGATGCAAAGAAAACAACAAGTGGGAGAATGTTGGGTATGTGTTATATTCTTTGCATGTGTGTGTGTGTGGGTGCATCAGATACGACAACTGCATCGGACGATTCCTTCACCTAGAGCTCTATCGTGTGCATCAGACTCTTTCCTAGGGGGGTCCCAAGGGGGGGTGGGGGGGGGCAAGTATGCCCCCCCCTAGTTACCCGCAGCGTTCGGGACAGGGCCCCGAATTTATTTTTTTTGGGTGGTTTTTGCTATTTTTAGTGGATTTTGCTATTTTTAGCTAATTTGTAAATTAATCCCGGATTAAGGGATTAGGGTTTTGGTATCTACGAAATACCTAAAAACATTATATATATTGTATGGAGAATGGTGAAATTCGATATAATGAAAATAAGAAAGGTTTTCCCGGTTGAGAGTTTCCGGTAAAAAAAATCTTTGTGTACTCTGTGTATGAGCCATTGATTAATTTATGTATTGCTTAAGAATCTATATGCATTGTTTTACTTCACAGGTTTAAAACTTACAGAAACCTAGACTCAGAGTGTTGCACAGGTCATAGTTATCTTTAAGACACGAGTAATTGAAGGATAGCTTAGACCGAATATAAATATATAAAAAGAACTAATATAGTGGAAGGAAAATGCAATAATGACACCATTTACTCATGGATGGAGATCACATAAAAGAACATTGTTATTTCTTCAAGACATTCCAAAACAAGATTATAGAAAACCAAGAAGAAAACATTAAGTAACTGTAGAAATGAGATAACATATATGTACCATTAATGGATTAAAATAGTTTAAATCCACTACCAGATGCAAAATATGTCTATATAATAATTTCACAGCCTCCACCAAGGTTTCTTCAACAGTTTCTTCCCTCCCTATTCTTATTTTCCCATCTCTTTTATATACCAAGAGTTTATGAGAATAGAAACAAAATTGTCCCCAAAAATCAAGGAGAGGACTTTTTCTATTTTAACTACCAATTGCAAATATAAAATCTAACAATTTCGAGGTAAAAATAATTTTTTTTATTTCCCTAATATATACTAAAATAGTCCAAAGACCAGTAGCCAACTGACTATATTAATAGTATCCAATTTCCAATTCGATCCTCTAGGAAGTTGTCCACTTTACAAAAAGATATCGAAAATCATCAAACAAAAGTAATTAATGACAAAAATATCTAAAAATAGAGTGCCTACAGAATCTTTGATTCTGTAGTTTCTCTTTAACAAAAACTAAGACAAACCAAATGAAGATTTGTACCTCGGAAATCAAAACAAAAATTCCCATTCATATATTTGAGCTTCAACAACCTAGATTCTTAAGATCTGATGACACAAAATCATTGACCCTTGATTCCTTGGAATTCATTGATGTTTTCTTTTATAATTGTTCCTTAACTGCCTAATTTTCCTTTCATACTCACTGATTAAGTTTTGATTTTACAACTTCAATTGTTGATTTTCTAGTTCCATTTGCACAATATTTCATTTTAATACTGGAACAACCGCGTGGTATTTCTCTCTCCAGAACAAGGATTATATCTTCAGGTCATCCTTTAGATTACAATCAACTAAAAATAAATTTGTGTAATCAAACATGGAACTATTTTTCTTCACCTCTGATTAAGTTTTTCTTCGACCTATTCCTACATGCACGATAAAACCTCCTACCCAGTTGATTTATTTTCAATTGATTGTATTTGATCATGTCTTTGAAACTATCGACTGCCTCATTTTCATGACCTGGAAAACTAAATTATGATTTATACATGGGAGCGTTTTTCATGACTAAACCCTCTAATTTTTCCTTTTTAGCAATACTATGAGTGACCCAAATCAGGATCGACTCTACAACATCACTATCAATATTACCCATATGGAGATATGAGGTTCCGAACACTGAATATTGATGAAGAGCGGATACAGGTCCTTGTTCAGATCCACTTTCACAAACAAAATTTGGGAGGCTTATAATAGGGCGAGGGTTTGATTATGTGCTCAAGTTGATGGGTAAAACAAACATATTCCTAGGAATATATTTATCCAAATGATGTTTGACCAAGATGCATATCAATCCATGATGAAAGAGAGAGTGCTCAAGGTTCTTCTTATACCCTTGGTAGGACTTAGCCATTTTCAACAAGCATTTAAGCAAGTAGTGTGGTAAATTCAACTCAAACCCAAAAAAGACCATCAGCAACCAGAAGTGGTAATAAAAACATAGACTAAGACGTCCCTCGCAGGTGATATAATGCTTAATAATCACAAATAGTGAGTGTCATTTCTTTTTAATTTGGGAAAAATGCATGTCTTTCAGATTGTAGGCTATCTCAAATGATACCAAAATTTTTGACCAAGGGATGTCTTTAGCCTGCATGTTTTTAGACCATAATTCTCCTCTCAATGGTAAATGTGTTTCCTCTGCAATCATAGTTTCATCCACCTACATCTCTACGTCCCATATTCTTGCGACTTGACCATTAAAGTTGTGGGAAAAAAATCTAGCAACCCCCAAGTTATGACCATGAAAGGACACAAGGAACTCTAGCCATCTAGCTTTTTGTAATAGGGGTACGCACTCACTATAAGATTCTATGAGTTCAGGACCATGAGGTTCAACTCTAGATATGATACCCATAGGGATAGAATGGATTTGATACATGGTAGGTTTTAGGATGGAATTGTGAATCGAAAGAATATAAACCAATACCAATCAAGACCCAGTAGTTTGAAACCCTGAGACATGGTAATGGTGTTGTATCATGACCCTAACCTCTCGATTTTTCCTGAATAACCAATGAATTCAATAAATGATTGTATAAGGACGATCCTAATTAATGTTGAGGATAGTTGTAAGAAAATGTGACTTGTAAGCAATAATTAAGACTCCCTGTTAGATGTAACGCATTGCTTCAGACTAGCCTTGCTCGGGATTTGAAATTCAATGAATATGATGCCAAAAGGAAATATTTCCTCAATACATAGTCTAGGTGGAATAAGTCATGGAAATATCTCTAATTTCAATGAGCATCACCATTTGCAAAAACCATTAAGAAACATGATATTGAATAGTACGTCAATCCACATCCAAAGTAATAATAATTCATTAACTCATGTCATGAAATATCATGTTGCATGTTTTCGACACAGCTGGAACACGGGACTTGATAAAGTATGGTTGATAATAATGAAAGGTGTTCATTAAACCATCATCAAAATATAAATTATCAATACCTTTGCATAGTAATCATATGAAAATGTTAAAAGCCTAAAATTCATGATATGGTAATAATAATGCAAATTTCTGGCTGTGTATTGAAATGATCAACCACTTCAGATAGTGGACTCGAAACATATGTGAATGATCCCTATGGTCTCAAGTTATGATAAACATTATGACTTGAACTATAGCAAACTAAGGTCTTTGATTATTTATCCAGGGTTGATTCTATAGCTCAGGTTTAAAATCATAATCAAGACTTATAATGGATCCAAGAAAACAATGTTGGAGTTACTTCACACACACCTAGGATTTCTTTTCCTCATGTTTTTCCTATGTTTATTAGTCATTATTTAGTCTCCTATATTTTAGGAAGAATATTCTCTTCAGTTTGATCAGTTGAGTGGAGTCTAGATGCTACATTGGGATTATCACCATGCGGCATTAGGATCATCACTAACTAATGCGCATTGTCCTTGGTATCATCACTAGACTAGTGCATTAACCATGATTCCATGATCTCCTCCTCACTTCACTATGTTTCAGTCAGTTAATTGAATACTAATAGACTAGTTAACTCAGCTAGGTGGCAGTTCACTCTCGTGACTTCCCGAGAGACTAGAATAGGTGGCAGTTTACTCCCGTAACTGCTGGTGTGTGTCCATGTCACTATAGACCAACACTATGGCACATTGGATTATCCTCCAGCGCACATTGGTTGAGTTATACATAGTATTTCATGTGTAAATTATCAATTATCCATTGGGTTAATGAGAATTCTTCCATTCTTTCTCTCCTTCTTCTCTTTTCTTCTATTTTCTCTGCAACTGTGTATGTCAATTCCTAGCTAGATATATTATGTGTGGGGTCAACAAATTTACATGGTATCATATCTGATGTACTTCTAGGGAAAATCCACACCAAATTATTTTTTGCAGGTAACGAAGATTGAAGACAGCCAAAAAATGGAATTTTCAAAAGAATTCATTCTTACACCTTACAATTGCTTTGCATGGAAGGAGAAAATGATTGTGCATCTTAGAAGCAAAGGATTGTATAGGTTAACCATGAACACAGAGACATAACCAACATCAGCCATAGAAAAATCCAAGTATCTAAATCGAATGGATGAAGCATTCAGAACAATTTGCAGTCTCATTTCTCTTGATCTCCTCTTTCAGATATCTTACTGTAAAACCCCCAATGAAGCCTGGAACACCATGGAAGGGATATTTGGAAAATAGGATGAGATGAGGGGTCACGTGCTTGAGGTGGAATTTCTCACATTGGATCCAAAAATCTTCGACAATCTCCAAGATTTCCTTACAAAATATAAGGATTTATTGTTGCAACCCAAGGCTTGCGGGGTTGATAAATATAAGGAGGAGAAACAAATGGTTCTCACCATGCTATTCAATATTGTTCCTAATTTCGCAGTGTTTGTATCCACATTCCATTCATTCAAATTCACCTATGGAGCCACCTGGAAGATGCCTTCTCTTGAGGAATTTATCAAATCTCTTAAACAAGAGTAGACCAAGCTCATCAACATAGGAAAAATCAAAGGCCCAAAGGCGCATGCACTTACTGTGAAAGATGGAAGCAGTCATAAATATCAAAAATTTAAATTTAAAGACAAAATAAAATCTCATGCAAATCTGAAGAAGGAAGGGTACTCAAAACCCTTCAATGATGCCTCTAGATCCAAAGGTGGAAAGGGAAGAAAAGGGGAGAAATGCACATACTTCCATAAAGGATTCCATCCAGAATCTTCATTCATGTAGAAACAGATAGATCTAATGACCCAAATACTTCAGCAAAACAACCTTGGATATCTCATCCCCGAGGGTGCCAAGAAGAAGAAGCCATAAGAATAGAATCCCAAGAAAGGCAATTCTAGCCATGCCTTGATTGGCATCAACTCCTCTCCCTATGCTTGAATCATAGATTCAAGAGAATCACACCATATGGATACTACAAAAGAGGTATATTCTTCATTGGATGCATGCAAAGGTCCTCCTATTCTGATGGGGGACAACTCTCCAGTCAAGGTCACCGGCAAAGGAAGTATTGAACTCACAAATGGAAGCTTCGAGAATGTGTTGCACGTTCCCAAAATTTATGTCAATCTTATCTTCGTGTATCAGATGACAAATTCTGGCACCGAAAAGAAAGTAATATTCACACATGTTGCAGTGGATATCTATGACATGAAAACCAATTCCAGGGTTGCTACCAGTGAGGTAAATCATCAATCTAGGCTTTACACATATTCTAAATTTATTGAACCAGATTCTGCTATATTGCGTACCTATGCTGATGAAAGCAGTAGGATATGGAATGAAAGGTTCAGGCATTTGAATTTGAGATATATGAAACATCTTAGCAAGCAATGATTAGTTGATGGTCTACCAAACATCCATTTCTCCAAAGGAATTTGTGAGGGATGTGTTCTTGGAAAACACCCTCAAGATAAATTCGACAAAGTAAAGACTTGGAGAGGTTCCTCTCCTTTAGATATGATCCACAATGACCTTATGGGCCCTTTTTCGCATCCACCAATCTGCAAAGCAAGGTATGTGCTCATTTTTTTTTATGATTTCTCACGCTTCATGTGGATTTTCTTTCTCAGGAAAAAATCAGAGGTCTTATAACACCTCAAAGATTTCAAATCCTGGTTGAGACACAGTCATGAAAGAAAATCAAAATCCTTCAAATTGATAACTGTGGAGATTATCTCAACAATGAGATCTAGAATCTTTTTCATGAGGTAGGAATTCAGTTGCAACACATAGTTCCCTATACTCCACAACAAAATGGAGTTGTTGAGCGGAAAAACAGATCACTTCCAAAGCGATTATGGGTTGAAGCACTTAATTGTGCAACCTACATCCAAAACAGATATCCCCATAAATCTTTCAAGGATAAGACCCCCTATGAGGCTTGGATTGGCCTTAAACCAGAAGTGACCCACTTTCCTATTTTTGGTTCACATGCATGGGCTTGGATTCCCTATGAAAAGAGGAAGGCACTTGATCCACATAACACCAAGTGTATTTTTGTTGGATACCTCGATGGTGTGAAGGGATACAGACTCATTGATATTTCCTCAGACTGGCTCATCATTGAGCATAGTGTCCAATTCGAGGAAAGTGTCTCACATTTACCTCAGCAGCCGCATGCAGAGACCTTTGTTCTTCCACCTTTCATAGATTATAAGCATGCACATGCCGAATCTTCTTTAGATGAGAGTTTTGATTCAAAGGATTTAGATGATCCAGATACAAAGTTAGTACAGTCAGATTCAGAGTCATTGCATCCAGATGCAGATGCAGAGCTAGAGAAGAGGCCCAAGTGGCCCTAGACTACTCTTAAGAATGCAGGGGATCTTGTTGGTGATCTAGCTAATACTAGGGGGACTCGATCTAATTTCGAGGAGCCTCCTCTTTCACTGACTTCCACTGAACCATGTCCACCCATGCATCTTTTCTTGGTTCAGTATTAAGATCCACAATCTTATGGTGAGGTTGTTGGAAATCCCTTTTGGGAATCAGCCATGCAGGAGGATTGCAACTCCCTCCTTGAGAACCAGACTTGGGATCTAGTTCCCCTTCCTTCTGGAAGGAAACTTGTTAGGTGCAGATGGGTCTATAAGACCAAGAGCATAGCGGATGGACAGATTAGCATATACAAAGCTAGCCTAGTTTCCAAAGGCTTTCAGCAGGTGCATGGCATTGACTATGATGAGACCTTCACTCCAGTAGAAAAGATGGATTCCATATGTTTGACACTTGCCATTGCAGCGACAAAGGGATGGGAAGCCCATCAAATGGATGTGAATAATGCATTTCTTCACAGTGATCTCTTTGAGGATATCTATATGGAGAAACCCCATGGATTTATGCAGGATTCATCTTTGGTTTGTCAACTAAAGAAGTCTCTTTATGGCCTCAAGCAGGCTCAGAGGGCATGGTATTCCAAGATGGACTCCTACTTGTTGTCAGATAACTTTTTACGTTGTAAGTCAGACCTAAATGTGTACATGCTCAGGACGACTGACTCACTTCTACTCCTAGTTTTGTATGTTGGTGATTTGTTGATCATCGACTGCTCAAATTCAGCGATTTCTGTAGTCAAGAGGATTCTACATGACAGGTTCTTGATGACGGACATGGGTTTGCTACACTTCTTCCTTGGAGTCAAGATCAGTCAGGATGCATCAAGCACTAAACTATCTCAGGCCAAGTATGCATGAGATCTCCTTGAGAGATTTCACATGACAGACTGCAAAGTTGCTCTGACTCCTTTCCTATGAGGAATCAAACTTAAGGATGGTGGGTACACTCCACCGGTTGATAGCACACTCCATAGACAACTAGTGAGGAGCTTGTTGTATCTCACACACTCCATACCAGACCTCTCCTATGCAGTTGGCACAGTCTCCAGGTTCATGCAGGAGTTGCATGAGCTACATTGGAAGGTTGCAAAGTGTATCCTTCGATATGTACAGGAAACCATCACCTTTGGGATTCAGTATGCAGTAGACTCTACATTGGATATGATTGGGTTCACTGATTCTGACTGGGCTAGTGATAGTACTGATCACAAGTCCACATATGGTTACTCACTCAGTCTTGGTTCCAGGCCTATCTGTTGGTCGAGTAAGAAGAATTTTGTTATTTCTCTATTTTCATTTGAGGCAGAGTACAGAGGGGTAGTTAAAATAAACATTCATGTTATTTGGATACAACATTTTCTCACTGAGTTGGACATTTAGTTTCATCGATCGATCGTCATTTGATGTGACAACCATAGCACTGTGAAGTTCTACAAAGATCTAGTTTAGAGGCAGTGGATGAAGCACATCGAGATCCACATGCACTAGATCTGGGACTTAGTACACGAGGGGATCATCGACCTGCAGTTATGTCCTTCAACAGAATAGACTACATAAATCTTCACCAAGACCTTCACTGAGCATAAGTTTCATTCTCTGGGAAGTCGTCTTGGAGTGAAGGACAAAGTTTCCTAACAACTATCAGTTCTTCTTTTTACATACATTGTACTTTTATGGGGGGGGATTTCCCATGAGGTTTTTCCCTCTTTCCTTGCTTTAATTCAATGTCTCTTTTGTATTTTGGTACCTAGCATGGCCTCGTTGTCGGGACCCATTCTTTATTTTCACCATAGTGATGTTCAAGGGGGTTGTTAGAGTTACTTCACACACACCTAGTATTTCTTTTCCTAAGGTTTTTCCTATTTTATTAGTCATTATTCATTCTCCTATATTTTAGGAAGAATATTCCTCTAGGGAGAATATTCTCTTCAGTTTGATCAGTTGAGTGGAGTCTAGATGCTACATTGGGATTATCACCATGCAACATTGGGATCACCACCAGATAATGTGCATTGTCCTTGGTATCATCACCAAACTAGTGCATTACCCATGATTCCCTGATCTCCTCCTCACTTCACTCAGTTTCAGTCAGTTAACTGAAGACTGATAGACTAGTTAACTCAACGAGGTGGAAGTTCACTCCCGTAACTTCCCAAGAGACTAGAATAGGTGGCATTTTACTCCCTTAATTGTTGGTGTGTGTCCAGATCACTCTATACCACCACTATGGCACACTGACTTCTCCTCCAGTGCACATCGGTTGAGTTATACAGAGTATTTCATGTGTAAATTATCAATTATTCATTGGGTTAATGAAAATTCTTCCATTCTTTCTCTCATGCTTCTCTTTTCTTATATTTTCTCTGCAATTGTGTATGTCAATTCCCTGCTACATATATTATGTGCAGGTTCAACACATTTACAAACAAGGTCTACAGAATTATACTTATAGCACATTAATCCTTTCATTTCTTAATAGATTTGAGTTGTGAAATTCATTTACCAAAAAAGAAGTCCAAAACAAAGTCATGTTATCAATGAAACCAATCGAGATCCTGTTTTGAATTCCATGTTGGAAATCATGAAATTCAAAATTGATAAAGATGTGAGGAGACAATGTTAGAGTCACTTCAAAAATAGAAATAAAAAACATTGAAAGCAAATAAAATTGAAGGAGAACAAAACAAAAACTCGAAATAAGGTAAGAGGGACCCTCATTTTGCATTGGAAAATGTGGGGGTTGTTGTTTACCACAACACAACATTATCAACATATGCATCTAGAATTTGTACAAATCGTGATTCATGCCTATGAAAAAGTCCTTGTTTATCAAGAATATTTAAATAACCAAATTTAGAGGCATCTAAAAACTTAGATATGTAACACATGTGCCATATCCAAATGTGTCACTTCCAAAAAAACACATTTTTAAATTGTTTATAGTAACATCTATGGTTTCCCCTAAGGAGGTAACATCAGCATACTCTTCTTGGGATTTATTATTCAACTTGTTTATTTCACACATTACATCTGCAAGAATATGCAAACACAACTGAACTGAAAAGATTTTTTCCGTATCATACCATGACTCATTCCTTTCCTCCATAAAGTCGATGTTGGAGGTATCAATGCAACAATCCTTTCAATGACTTGCCCACTTGATAGCCATATAAATCCATGGATTTGAAGATCTTGAAGAGTTCCAAGTTGCATAAGTTCTTGTAGAGCAATAAGTTGATTATTTCATTTAGTAGAAAACTTCACCAAGAATATATTGTATTTTCTAATTTATCAACAAATAGTAATTCATGTATTCTTTTGGAAGAATTTGATGTATCTAAATATTCACGATGAGTAATGCAATAAGCACCTACAAGATTCATTACCTCCCCTTTCAAAAAAGTAACAAAGTCACTTTCATTGTCAACCATTAATGAAGCACCATCTATGGAAACTACTATCAATGTTTTATTTGAAAGACCCATTTATTCCTTTAAATCATTGATTGCATCATATGTTGTTTTCCCTCTTCCATAAAAAATATTTATGAGCTTTAAAAACTGTGAAATTCAAAGCCCCAATCTTTTTGAGTCTGGAAATGCGACATAAACTACAAGGCGTTTCTCTAAACTATGATCTATACTTTTATCTAAAATCAATGAAAATAAAGACAATCCAACATTATTGTAGTTTGTACCTCTTCAAGATACTCAGATATAACAAAAGGGATTTCTCTTGCAGCCATGTGATTTGTACATGATGTGTAGTATTTATTATTTTCGATGTGTGTTGTTTTTAAGGACATTGAAAACAAGCAAAAGGATTAATAATTGAGAGGGGTAAATACTATTTCATGACCCAATAAATTAATTTCATACTTGTGATGAATATGGCATTGCTCTTATCATAAATTCATGTTGTGTGCTATGTAATAGGTTTTCTTTTCCTTTCATTTCCATATATCCATTTTTTCTAGTGATAGTCTATGTATGTTTGACTCTTGGCATGAACAACTAGTGAATCATGTTCCATGGTAGAGAAACCAATGCCAATTCCCTATGGTCTAGATGCATTATGTATTTCATGGTATATGCATCTCATAATTGTTTTTCCTTTATGTTTTGTTTAACTCTTGACCACATAGTTATATTTTCCTTTGCTCATGAAACTACCATTTTACTTTTAGTTTTATTTTCTTCTAAGTTCTAGGTTCTTTCCCATGAAATTCTTCAACACATTCTTCATTTTACCCCAATATATCTAAGTCTTCATTCAAATCAAAATTATGCTCATATTTATTTGGTGATGAAACTTGTGATGCAGTAGACCATCCAATGAACATTTTGATAAAAGTTTGGTGCTTTTTTCTTTGAGACATTTTTTTAGGTAATGCATATATAATAAAAAGTTGAAAGTAATTGGATATTGGATGGTATTTTGCAAGTCTGATGATGCTAAAAATAGTGTTTTTCTCAATAATGGATAACCATTTATTTTTAAACCAAAATATTTTTCTCATGTAACTAGAATCAAACAAGACCAAGTATTTTCCAAATATTCATATAAAAAACCTATCATATCTTCAAATAATACATGAACAATCCTCCAAACCTAAAGATGCAATATATTCTCCTTTCCATGCAAAATGCACAATGCAAGTTTCGAGTGAAACAAAAGAGAAAATGAAAGGATTTTCTTCCTTATTTTTCTTTTGAAATGCTTTCAAGATTAGAAGAAAACACAACCCTATGCTAATTTCGTTTTCATTTTCAAATAATAATGCAAAGAAAGAAAGAGACTTAACTAGCATAAAAACTAGGTTTTCCTTTTCTTTCAATCAAAGCAAAACTAACAAAAGATGCTAAAAGAAACTGCAAAATACATAATTCATGGCTTAAAATGCAACTGCATAATACGCGATTAAATGCAACTCATTTTTCTTAAAATTCAAGGTAAAAATAAGCCAAAAAAGTTATACAAGAGATTTTTTTTTTTATTTCATAAACAATCTAAGCCTTGAACCTAGCCAAACCACAACCAACAGAGGCCCTAGAAACTCAGGAAAACCTGAGAAGCTAAGGGCTTCCTAGAAGGAAAGAAAAACCTTTTGAAAAAAATATTCTAGATGACATAAACGTGTGTTGTGCACAATTAGCATGCGTATGTATGCTAGTTGTATATAATGCAGAACGTGTATGTACGCAGGTTGGGTATAGAATAGGGTGTGTACACTTTTGAATTTTTTTCAAAAAAGAAAAAGATTCAGGCAGAGCATTCAACTCAGGAAATCTGGTAAGAACGTACAATGTGACTAGAGACCCAAAAGGACTTAGAATACTTAAACAAATAGGAATTCAAGCCAAACAAATATCTCCTAAAAAAGACCCTAGAGAGACTCCCTAGTGGAGTCACCAATTTTGCTATGGGGAAAATCCCCCTAATCTGGGTCTAGCAACCAGAGCCCTAACACCTTAAAATGTAGAAAAGTTTATATTCTACGTCAAACCAAACACAACCTTACGATAATTAAGGGAAGAGAAGGAATATAGAAATGTGTACCTTAAGTCCTTACGGTTGATGTTGAACCCTTCTAATTGATGTTCGTTCCACGATTGTATACCTCCTCCAAAAGTTGGCCTAAGACAATGTTACAGAACAAACTATGATAGCATATGCTTAATTATCAAGATTGTCTAAAGGGTTACTTGTTCATGAAAACATTCATAAGAACAAACACATAGACATAAATATATGGCACATGAAGTTTTATCTTTTATTAATAACAAAATTGGAAGTTACAACCTGAATTGTGTTGGCACTGCTCCACGAACCTTGCCTGGGTTCCTCTACTTTGTCTCCAAGTGCATTATTCCCGATATAATATCCTCACCACCAACATGCCAATATAAGGGAAAAGGATGGATGGTATAAGGAGGATGGATGGAAGGGAATGTTGAGGATGAAACTCATATTAGAATGCAGAAGGTTTGGAATACAAGAGATAAAATTTGGGAGAGTTTTCTTGCCTCTAGTTTGATATCTCCAAATGACCCCCCTAGGACCCTTTTTCTATGAGAAAATGATGGTTAATTCGTTTCCAAAAGGGCTACAGGAGGTAAGATAGTTACAAAACCTAAGATAGCCCGTAAACTCCGCCGAAAAACATAGATTTTATATTTTTTTTGTCACTTTTTAGAGTACACGCGTTCTTTTAGTAGTGTAGCTAGTGTATGTATGTGGAATTTCAAGTATGCAGCTAACGTATGTACGCGCTCTGCATATGCATCAAGGCACATATGCCATACAAAAAAGTTTTTTTTTTTAGAAGAACTCCATCAAAAAGGGTTGGGAGATGTATGAATGAGTAGGCCAACATTCAAGATGCATAGAAGTGGCATTTTGAGTTATAACACATAAGTTAGAAACATATTAATAAATCTCAATATCTTCCATTCATTATTAATAATAAATAGATACAAAAATTTTGAACAAATTCATTGTTGATTAGACATCCATCAAGGACTCAATATAAAGAGAGGGTTACAACCCATGCTTTCGTGAATTTCATACTTTCATAATGTTGAGACAAATCAAAACCATACCTATAACACTATAGATTTGAATCTTGAAATGGGACCGACATACCATGTAAAACACGAGGAAAATAACTTTATGATGTGTGTAAATAATATGGCGTATGATTTCTAGTTTCTATGCCTTTACTCTCACATAGTTTCCCCTCCATAAATAAGCTATGTAACTTTTTAAATGATCAATTACAATACAACTCCCATACTATGTTTAGAATTGGAAAAAACAAACCATTTGTGCACTAAACGTTTTAATTGATCCTTTACTAAAATTGGGTATGGATGAATACCTAATTATTGATGAAACTCATCTATTGCAATAACCCTCTACCATAATGTAATTGAAACCCAATCATAGATAATCTTATGGATCAAAAAAATGTCAAGTTCGAGCTTACCTTAATCATACTGAGAGATGACAAGAAAATCAAACTATAAGCTAGATAAAAACTTGAAATGTTGCACTTTGAACCCAAAATTGAACCCAAAAATATTTAGAGTCAATGATTTGCACTTCCAAACTTTCATGGTTAAATCATAGTCAAAATTAATTGCAACATTTCTCATTTCTCTCATGCAATTGTCGGAGCAAAAGGAGTTAAGGAGCAACAAAAGTTCTTAAATAGAATTTTTCATACTCAAATATTTCTAAAGGGTTATCCTATTAGGTCATACTCAAAAATGCCTAAAACAAATTTATAGAGTATGATCAATACCTATTCCCGACAATCAAGATTATAGCTCAAGTCATCAACCAATCTACCTTTGATGTAATTCAATATAACTATGTACACCAACAAACAAGACAATAGTAAGGAAAGACATGGCATAGAGATAAGAGTTATATAACGTTGAAGTCTGGTATGGATGGTGTTCAATAATTATTATAGGTGGCAACCCGCATGGGAAATTGAATGAAAGTTGTGCCCTTTCCAACATTTAATCTTCCAACTATTAATCCTTAAATTCTTATGTTTCTTTTCATTTCCCTATAATATTTTGACAACAATTGTATCTCAAGTATCTAGCATTTAACATGTGTGTGTTGGGAAAAGAGGAAAGTTCAATGCAAGTTTCATCCTTTCTAATGTTTATTGAATTTTTCAATAGCTTATTCTTAAATTCTTATGTCTCTCTTTCACTTCTCTATGATATTTTGATAATTATTGTATCTCAATTATATATGTCTCTCTTTCACTTCTCTATGATATTTTGATAATT
>SNQJ01S0034349.1:14867-30565 GCA_010110895.2 Picea sitchensis | reverse complement strand
AATGAGTTTCAATAATAACAAACCAAAAAATGTCCAAAATTTAGAATATTTATCTACTTTCTAAAAAGACAACAATATAAAGAAAGAGGAGATGGAAGTAGAAATTATTATCATCAATTTTCCAAATTAACTAATTTTGTTGCATGATTCAATTTGTGTCCCTACCAAATTAGAGACTATAATCACAACAACAAATTTAAAATAAATATCTTTTAAAATATTTTAAAATTAAAATTAATTTTTTTTTCTATATAAATATATAATAAAATTAGGGGTTGTACAACCCCCAAAACACCATGGGATGAGAGAGGGATGAGAGGATCTGTCACCTTTGTGACACTAAGTGGGTAGAAAATGAAAAACACCTCCTCTTAGATTGTCTTGCCTATAAATGAAAAACACTTCCTCTTAGATTGTCTTGCCTATACCTATATTAGATTCCAATTTAAAAATATCTTCCACAATACTAACCTTCCTAACATCCTAAGTCATCATAGTTTGGTGATCTTGGAATGCTTGTCTCAATACTTTTTGAGCATATAAATACAATTGTAAGGAAATTGAAGTAATCTCTTTACGGTCAAATAAATCAATTGATCTCAATAAATGTTAATCCTCACCATATATATAATGATGATGATGATTAACGTCCACTAAGACTGAATTGGAAAAGTCACTAATAATACATTTTCCACACTTTATATTGGTCTTTAAACAATTTATTTTAATATATTGCATACATTGAGATGTAGAGGAAAGACCACTAATAATACTTTTTTGAACCTTTGTCTTTTCTTTATAGCACCCTTGGAGATCTTGCTAGGATTACCCACTAGAAAGTAGGATATATTTTAGGCCATTGTTTAAATATCACATTCGTAAATAATAAAAATAGGAAGTGGCTTATTATTTTTATACATGTATGCTCTTTCTTTGTGAATGGAAGTAGTTATTATATGCTTCCCTTAATATTTTTACAATTAATAATTTAATTATTATGTTATTGTAGTTGCACAAAGTTTTGAAACCATTGGTGAAATTTTAAAATGATTTATTTTACCAGTTTGTTATTTAAAGTGGCGTGGCTCTTCGTGACATATTGGCTAAGATGAACGTCCGTATCAGTCTTGTCTTTTTTTTCTTTTTTTTTTAAATAATTGAAAAGCTTTTAAACGTCTTTCATATGCCAAGATTTCTCCAATTGGGTTTGTAAGTGTTGCTTCTATAGTAATGAGAGAGTTTCAAGCACCATGCTAGCTAATTAAAAGTGAAATGTTGAAATGTAATATAATATCATGGTTTTTGTGGTGTCTTTTTCCAATGGTGCTTTTTATATTATAAACTTATCATTGTTAGAACATTTGTCTCACATCAATAAGAAAATTTAAAGAGAAATGATGTCATACACTTTTCATTAATCAATATTTATAATAAAATATTATCTTATTATCCATTGAACAATATTAATAATAATAATACAAGTTAGAATTAATAAATAATTATTTATTTTTATTAAATATTATTTTCATAATAATACAAATTGGAATTAATAAATAATTATTCATTTTTATTAAATATTCTTTTCATATTGATATTGTATTAGTCATTACATACTCTCTTCATATTATATGTAATGTAATGATTTTGAAATGTTAGAAATCAAAATTCTATATATTGTTTATGATCAAATGAATAAGAAAGATACATAATCTTAATCATTATAAATATACATGACATTAAATAATTTTACTATTTATAATTAATATAACCTTATATATTATATATGATTAAATGAATAAAAAAAATACATAATTTTAATCCTTATAATTATACATGACATTAAATAAGTTTACTATTTATAATCAACATAACTTTATACAGTCATTCATTGTTAGCTTAAACCATATTATAGTTCAACAAATACATAATCTTAACTCTTAATTCTTAAACTAAATTATATATACTTAAAAAAGACAAGAAGGTGTAAATTAAAATCATAATACTCAACTATCAATAATTATTATTTTTTTAAAATTAATTTAATAACTCATATTTAATTAATTTAAGTAATTTATCTATAAGTGTTGGGTAAATTATGTGATAAGATGTTTATCTCCCCATTGCATGGTTAGAGTTATGGTTTCATATGTATTTGAATGGTTGGATGGAGATTTATTTGATCTAGGTGGGAGTAAGGTAAGAGTAAGGTAATTTTAATGGGTAATCATCCGTGGAAAGTTTAGAAAGAAATGTAGCAAGGTCTATTAAGAATTACTGTTTTTTAGATAGTGATTGTATTTGTTTTTTTGTTTTTCTAGTTTTGTTTACTATATATGGATGCATTATCTTTGAGATAACTCTATGTAGGAAGGGTTTTTGAATTTTTAGGTTAATATTAGCTCAAATTTTAGAAGATGAACCATCTCTCTCATCCAATTTCCACTTTTATCATCTTCAACCTTCATTATGTAGTTTGAATTTACAACTCATGTATTAACTTGGGTGTGGAATTTATGGAAAATAATTTGGGAATTAGATGGTTTCATGAATCTAAATATGGCTTGAGACTCTGGAATTGGAAAAGCCGCAAGAGAGATATAGGAGATTAGAAGATTCCTCCAAATTCATAAGGAGAAAATTCAATGCAACGGGTGACCTGTATACTTTACCACCTTAAAGTCCATGAGAATGACTATCATATTACTTCTCAAATGGTAGTGATAATGAATATTCTTAAGGAACATAAGAAAAATAATAGAGTGTTTGAAGCATAACATTATATTATCAAGGGAGAGGACATCTCATTTGAAATAAACTTAGATTTATAATATATTATGTACATATGGAAAACCCTAACGCTCTGTAGCAATCCCTCTGCGACTCTCTTCTTTCTCTGACACCTGCGGCGGTACATGTTGCATGATCTGCGCCAGGACAAACCAACTCCCTGCGACTATGCGAATAGAATGATTCTAGTGGGGGGGAGGAAACCCCCATCGTACAACAATGTAACGACCAACGACAAAGCGGGAACAAGGGCCAAATGACCCACCTTTGAGTCATTGCAACACTTGAGAGAGCATCTCTTGACCATAGAACAAGGACTCAGAAAATCAATGGATGTGGAGCCAAGCACTTCTCATCCAAAGGAATCTCGCGAATGGGAACCTGGTAAGTGCATTCCTCAGTCAGAAAAACCCCCCAGATATCTCATTAGATCAACAAGGGTAGGTGAACACACCCAGTTCATGAGGGAACATGCCTTAATCGGCAAGTTCTTGGGACTCTGGCCCTCTAAACGGGATTTAACACGCTCGATCAAAGATTGGTGGAACTCTAAGGGAGACTACGAGGTTCAGCTCAAATCCAAAGTGTTCTTCATGATCATCCTTTACAACCTGGAAGACAAGGACAAAATCTTTGACAATGGGTCGTACTTCTACAAATCGGTCGGGTTATTCCTTCGATTCTGGACAGACCACTTTAGTCCAGAAAATTAAGACTTTACAATGGCCCCCGTTTGGATCAGGCTCTACTCCTTGCCACAGGAGTTATGGCTGTAAGAGACACTTATGGGAATAGGAAATACTGTGGGAAGATATGTCAAATCATTGGAAGCCACAAAACAAAGAAAATACACCTCTTATTCAAGGATATATGTATACATGGATATTTCAAAAGCACTACTAGGTTCGGTAACCCTAGAATATTAGGATGAAGATTGGAACCAAACCATTGACTATGAACACATTCCCTTTCGCTGCATAAAATGTCATGAGCATGGCCACCTCTTTTGGGATTGCCTCCTGAATGTCCGCATCCCCAAAGCTGGAGAGAACAAGCAAAAGGATGGCTTCACCATAGTTACAAGACAAAAAAGAAACCCACCCAAGAAGAAAAACCCAGACAGCACCCCAAAGATTATCACCAAGAACTCCTATAATATCTTGAATTAGTTACCGGAAGAGGATGAGATTCAAGATCCTCACAAAGAAAAGAGCCAACAGAAAGGAAAAATTCAGGCTATGCACTTAGCTACCCAAAGTAAAGAAGATCACCAAGGAGACAAAATAGGGGAACACATGGATACATTGATGCAACTAGACGAACAAGACCTCGTGGATATAGATCTAGAAAAGCTAGAGGAAGATTTTAATTGGAAGGATCTGCAAACCATACCCGTAGAACAACTCAGGAAAGTTCATAAAGTTTTTCTATATTCCATAGTCAGATCCACAGCACGACTGGGCATAGCCACAGATCCAAATACAAACTCAAAGCGCACTCCACAGGAAGGCAAAAGATGGGGACACAATTCCTCCCACTAGCTCATCAAAGAGGTAGGGAACTTCATGCTCAACTCAGGCCAGATCCACAAGCTCTCGAAGGGATACCTCCACCCACCTCCCCAATCATCATTATGAAAGGCATAACTTGGAACATGGGAATCAATGGAAGATCCAAGCAAAGGACTCTTTGAGACTGTATAAACACAGAAAATCCAGAGGTGCTCCTACTATAGGAGACAAAGTGTGCTGGAGTAGAGGCGGAAACTGTCTTCCACCGATGTTGGCGAGGGTGTGAGTCCATACACACCGACTCCTTTGGCATGTCGGGTGGATTAGAAATCTTATGGAACCCCAGAACTGTCACAATGGACTGACCCTTCTCTATTTTTCGTATGATAACAACATACTTCACAACCATGGGATCGCCCAACGAAGGGGCTATCACAAATGTCTATGGACCCCAAAGCCCTCAGGACAAAGAGAGCTTCTTGAAGAGAATAAACTCCGTTAGACCACTTCTGAGTACACCCAACTGGATGTTGGGAGGTGACTTCAACATGATACTTACTCTAGAGGAGAAAATTGGAGGCACCAAAAGACTGGAGCAAGACAGCGGTAAATTCAGAACCCTCATTGATCAGTTAAATCTAGTAGATGCAGAGGCCCAAAATGACATCTTCACCTAGTCCAATTGAAGATCAGGACATCATCATATTGCTTGTCGACTAGATCAGTTCTTGGTCACGGAAGCCCTACTGGTGGAGGATCCTGTCATAGAAGCCAACATTCTTGCACGAGCAGGCTCAAATCACTGGCCTGTCTCACTTAGCCTGGACACAGGAGCAACACCAAAACTCAAACCTTTTAGATTTGATAAATTTTGGCTATCCCACCTTGACTTCCATAGGCTCGCAAAGTCCTAGCGGAACCAAGAAGAAATAGAATATGGGATCTGCATGTACAAGTTTCAGCAAGGCCTCAAAAATTTCAAGCAATGTGTGAAGCTTTGGAATAAAACCACTTTTGGGAATATACTTCAACGAAAGGAGGAAATTGAGAACAAGATGGAAAATCTGCAAAATACCTTCATCGTAGGAATCAGAACCACATAACTAATGAAGGAAGAGGAGGAGCTTCAAGCAGAGTTAGAAGAATGAAAAAAGCAAGAAGAAATCCTTTGGCATCAGAAATCCAAGGTGCAATGGATCAAAGAAGGTGAGAGGAACACCAAGTTCTTCCACATAGCTATGGTGCATAGAATATATATAAACATGATAACTCAGCTAGAGGACGCTAAAGGTAATCCCATACAAGAGAACAACCATATTGCTAAGGAGCTCACCAACTAATACAAAGAACTTCTAACATAAACCAATGTTAATAAGAAGGCAACAAATGAGAAAATAACTAGGTACATACCCACCCTGGTGACTCAGGAGTAGAACAAAGCCTTAATTAGGCCCATCACTCAAGAAGAGGTGGACCATGCTGTTAAAGAAATGGCCCCAGGAAAGGCGCCAGGCCCAAACGACTTCAGCATGGACTTCTTTCATCAGTATTGGGACATGATCAGGGAAGAAGTTTGGCAGGTAGTGGAGGAATATATAACCTTGGTTCAATTCCTATCATCCCTCAATGCCACCTTCCTCACCCTCATCCCAAAAGAGGAGCGAGTCACTCATCCCAAATAGTACCGACCGATTTCCCTATGCAACGTCATCTACAAAATCATCACCAAAGTTATAGCCACTCATCTCAAGCCAATTCTACCCTTTGTAATCTCCAAGAAACAAGCAGGCTGTGTGGAAGGTAGGCAAATCATGGACATCATCATCCTATCTCACGAGGTCATACACTCACTAAAGACAACCAAGACCCCAGGTATGCTTATCAAACTTGACCTTTCAAAATCCTTTGACAGAATCAATTGGAAATACATGAGATCTATGTTAGAATACTTTGGTTTTGACAAACACTAGGTAAATTGGATCTTGAAGCTCACTTCTTCAGCCTTGTCTTCCATACTATTCAATGGAGTGCCCTCACAACCCTTTTCCCTTTCCAGAGGAATTCATCAGGGAGACCCCCTCTCTCCCTTCCTCTTTGTCTTAATGGCGGAAGCCCTGGGATGCTACCTCAAATCCTCGGTCCTCGAAGGCACCCTCAAAGGCATTCCCCTGCATAACCTACAACCATCCCCCTTGCACAACCAGTTTGTTGATGATACCCTCCTCCTGAACACACCTATTGTCCGAGAAGCCAAAAAAATCAACTCCATTCTCACTGACTTTGATAACGCTTTAGGAATGGCCCTCAACCTTGAAAAATCTAATCTCTACTTCTTCAACACACCGGTGGCGGTCCAAAATCACATCTCCCACCTCCTAGGTACACCCAAGAGTTCCCTTCCATCCAATTATCTCGGCATAGCCCTAACAGGGGCGCCTGCGTGCTCTATTTCCTGGGGCAGTTTGATCCTCTCCATATCCAATAGACTCAACAACTGGACCTTTAGACATCTTAATATTGCAGCTCGAATGGTGCTCCTCAAGTCAATCCTACAAGCCCTACCAACCTACCTATTCACTACCCTTGCAACACCTAAGTCGGTCATTCGCACCATCAGGAACATACAACGCAACTTCTTATGCCATGGACACCAACCCGACAAGAAGTTGGATTTAGTGGGCTGGGATAAGCTTTGCAAGCCCAAAACCCTAGGGGGATTAGGGCTTCACGATCTAGGAAAGCTCAACCAAGTCATGGGAGCCAAACTATGGTGGTGATGGCGTAAGCACCCTACAGAACTCTGGGCGCAAATATGGAAGAAACAATATGCCCACGCCACACCCGTCGATCAACTAATTAGAGTCAATGATCAGATTCAGGGATCCAACATTTGGAACATTGCATGGCTCAACAAGAATCTAGTTAAAAAACATGCTTTCTGGGAGATCAGGGATGGGGAAAGTGCACTATTTTGGCAAGACTCATGGCAGCCGTAGACCCCCCTGGTTGATCTAGATGAACTTAATGCCCTTGGGCATGCGTTTCCACCTGACACATTCAAATGGGTTAAGAATCTTTGGAGAATGCCTGACAGGAACCTATCATGGCGCACCTAGAAGACGGATCACTCGAAACTACAACTCCCAAGGGAAACGAATCTCCAGGCATGGAAATCCTGCACAAACCAAAGAAAAATCCCCACTAGAATAGGCCTGAATATTCTCAGATGGGGACACTCTACAACGGGAAAATTCTCGGTAAAAGAAGCTTACTACCTGCAGGGGAACTATCAGGAACAAGATAAGGAGAGTATTTGGGGCAATATCTGGAACTCGACACTCTGGCTAAAATTTTCCATCTTCCTCTGGCTCACAGTTCAAAATTGCATCCTTACCTGGGACAATCTCAAAAAGAGAGGCTTCATCGGACCCTTAATTTGCCACTTATGCCAACAACAGGAGGAAACGATGGAGCACATCTTTAACAATTTATGCTATAGTCAAAATCTCTGGGATCTAGGGTCTCAACTAATGCGACACTCCAATAGAAACAAAAAGAGATACCATAGAAAATTGGGACTCGCTCACCTATCAGAATCCCATTCTCTCTCGCAGCTAGTAGCTACTCCCGGGCTTCACTCTTTGGCAGATTTGGAAGGAAATAAGTAAAACAATTTTCCAATCAAAATCCTCATCTCCCACCTCAACCTGAAAAAGAATCATGAAGCTAATTCAGGAAATGATCAAAAGGAGGCATTGGAAAAAAAAGGACTTAAAATGTAGCTCGGGCGAATAGGCTATCCTTCACAACTAGCACCTTAGTTTGGCAGACACCCCCACTTCTGCAACAGACACCAGTCACCTGAGCTGCCCAACCACCTGGACCCCCTCACCAATTGGTTTCATAAAAATTAATTTTGACGGGGCTTCAAAAGGGAATCTGAGTCCAGCGGGCTTCGGGGCAGTCCTCAGGAACTCAAATGGAGAAATCATCCACCTAAAAAAAGGCTTTCTAGGTTCCAACACTAACAATGCAGTCGAGTTATGGAGCCTCCTAAGAGGAATCAAGGTCGCAACATAGCACCACTTCAATAAGATCATTGTGGAAGGGGATTCCCAGATCATCATCCATCTCATAACTAAAATCCTCCATGGAGAACACCCCTTGGAAATCTCACCCAGCTGGAGAATCTCAGGACTCTTGGAGGATTTCGGTTCCCTCCTATGGCCCAGCCTCACCATCATCCCCTCTCATGTAAAAAGGGATGAAAACAAAGTCGCAGATTGTCTGGAAAATGAAGGAGTGGCCACCATGATTGAGCAGATCCAGTGGAATGCCCAAACTTCACCTCGCTCTAGACTCTTAGATCGATGCCAGAATTTAGCTAACAGGGACTCCCCAACCCCAGATGGACTGACATGCAGCACTCAGATGACACATCCCACAGGGCCTAGCCAGGACATAAATAAGGATGGTCAACTCCCATCCCCTCAACATTAAGAATGGGAGCTAGCCATAACTACAAGCCAACAACCGTGGGACTTTTCCCTCACGCGAACAACCAGGCGACCATCGAATTCAATATTAGGGAGGTGGTCATGGAAGTTGTCTTGTCGCACCTTCTGGTTATTATCCACCTCTGCATATACCTTCCTCTTTTATTTTTTTGCTAGCATTAGGCTCGCAATTTAGAGCTTGGGAGTGGCCATTGTTGCATCCACTGTAATTTCACCATTATCTTTATCCTCTCAATGGCCCAGGAGCATGGAAATTTGTGTCACGGCCCAGCCTGGTACACCATGGCTGCAAGGCAGAAACGGCTGCAAAAACTTGAGAGGGCACTCTCAATTGCTCGCATCTAGAGAGTTGAGCTTGCTCGCAGAGATGACAGGGAAAGGATGGCCTAGTCACCTCTAGCAGTTATTTTGGAGGAGGTCATCCCAGAAGAGGCCATCTAGCTCCCTCTGGAGGATCTGCTCTTCATAGTGCCAGAAAATTGGCAACCTCCAACTAGCCTCCCTGGGGACGAAACTCAGGCAGGTTCAGTGGTTCACCATATTGTAAGCACCATGGCTTCACCAATGGAGGATTTCCCCATCTGTTACATTGAGGAGGAAATCTCGGACGAGTGCCTCCAAATGGCCCAGAATGACATACTCTCGGAGGGTCTCGCTCCACTCACAGTCTCAAAGTATGAACTCAGGAGCATAGGGACAGGAGCAACGAGCTGGGTGGAGGAGCAGAGCATGACAACAGGACACCAGGAGGGTGTGAAGGATGGAACGTGGGATGCAATAAATGAGGCAGAGGATGGGCACATTTCGAAGGAGGGTGGTGAGGTCCTCGTGCCACCTCCTATTCCAACACCCTCCGATCAATGGCGTGTCCCTCTACCTTACTTCCACTTGGAACAACTCGACTTGGTGCTCAATTTGAGGCGCCAGATGGCAGACCAGGCATACCGTGGCACACTCATGAGCCAACGCATAGACATCCTCTATGAGGATTTCTCCAACGTGCCAACAAAGAAAAGATGTTTGATGTGCGCGAGACTCTATGCCCTACCAGCTTGGAACGAGATGCCCAATGAAGACCCCGACAATGAAGACCTCAATGGGTAATAGCGTGGCTAGATTTGTCTTCTGGTTTTGGTTAGTTGCTCAGCTCCGGTTGGGGGTTATGTCTATTAAAAATATTATTTTGTGTTCAGTTTCTTTTCAGTTTCAATTGTCATGGACAATTCTGCAGATTATAGACCGCCACTTGTCCTAGTTTCCTCCAGGCATGACAGATGGTGGTCTGCCTCTTTTGACATGGTTATCGAGGGCTACCAACTGTTCTGGTTTCCTCTTTTTGGCAGAATAGCTGGCATCCCAAGGACATATGTATATTTTGTTTATGATATAATATAAAGGATCCACTCTCTTTTTACTTAAAAAACAAAAACATTATATTCTCAAAAATATGGTGATAAACTTGAGAAAAACTTGAAAAAGGGAAACCAATCTAGAATGTCTAATCGAATACTTTTAGTTAACTTGAATGGAGGGTAACCAGACTAGGATGAAATAGTGCACTATCATGCTAATGACATGGAAATCATAAATTAAGACACTCCTCTTTGTGGCGCACATGGGAATCTTTGTGGCCCAGGTGGGTATCTAAAATCCCATGGTTCCAATGTAACCAGATGGTTGAGGAATTGTGGACAAGTTACAAACACAGAAACTAAGATTTTGAGTGTTTGGGCATCGTTGATTGTAGCTCAACACCTTTCATATACAAAACTGCAGATCCTTGGTGATTCAAAGGTGGTCATAGACTGGCCAAATAAAAGAGGTAGATTACAAGCTTGCGCCATAGAGAGATGGAAGGGAAAAGTATTGGGCCTAATAAAAATAATTCAGGATTTAATCTTCCATCATATTTACATGGCACACAACAAAGAGGTTGACATTTTATCAAAGAAATACTTTATGGAACCTGAAGGTGGGATCACCTTTCTCAGTTGGGAAAATGGCATTGAGGGCCATAGAGAACACATCACCCTTTTCTAGTCTTGCCTTTTGTTAGTGATATGGTAGTTTTATTTCTGCCCTGTCATGTTGGAACATTGATCAAGTGATTTGTAAATTTTTGACACTTGTTTTTTGTTGTAGTGACTCAGTACTATAGTCCCATTTGGACAGTTTTTGTGATCCTCAACATGTAATAGTTATATTACTAATATAATGGAGAAATTTTCTTTTTGGAAAAAAAACACTTCTCTTTGAATTTTGGCAAAAAGAAAAGCTACCAATTGTCATGCCTTCTACTAAGTACAATGCTTTTAAAGGTTCTTAAAATATTATGTTTATATTATTGAATATATAGTGTGAATAAATGCTTGGGAATTTAGTATAATGATATAGACATACTTTGCTATGGGAATGGAGTATGTAGATTTTTTTTTTGTTTAAGAATCTCAAACCATACCTATGATGTAATTTTGTTAAAAGCTTTTCTACAATTTAAATTAATATAATTTTCCCAATGATAATTTAAAAATATATTATTTATTTATTTTTTAAATAAAAAAGAGTTTGTATTACCTTAAAATGTCAAAAAAGTGATACATGTCCAAGGATACATCAAAACCCGCCACATGCTCTGCCACATGTATGGAAACGAGAACAAGTGGCTTGTAATGTTCACGGGAAAGCTAGTATACCATAGTCTGTTTACAACAAAATTTGATTGTAAATGTATCCTAGCTAATATTGATAACATAATAGTTTAAAGAAACTAAATTTGAGGTGAACTCGGACTTCCATCATGGCAGACGGTGAAGGAAAATGGTTGGAAGCATGTTGGGCATCGGCTCTTTGGAGGCTTGCTTGACAGGGAATCAAACAACATATCCAAACGTCTATTGAGGGTGTGTCGTCTATGAAGTTGGTCAGCCATATCTCGTCTCATCTCAAAGATCAAATTTAAATGGTTCTCCATAAGCCTGTGATGACTGGGAAAATATTGGCTTGCCAAGGCTGGATTTTCTGGCTCACTCATATGCTGCTTCAAATGGGTCTCCTCCTCGGACCAACAATCATCCTACTCAATCCTGGTGGTTGCATTGTGTGGTCCGCTAAAATTAGGGGATGCACCTTGCCTAAAGTTGTTCTTCTTCTGTGGAGGGATTTCCTCCTCCACTACACAACTACCCATAGTAATATCAGGATAATTCAAAGGGAGGGCGGTGCCATTTGGTGTTGTCTGCTTGGTGATGTCCTCCTCCCAATTAGGAGGAATCTCCTCCTCCACTATACAACCACCATAATTTAGCTCAGGGTCGGGCGATTGGGTTGTAGGTTGGGCATCATCGTGCCATTTTTGGTTGGAATAAGGATGGTGGAATGAGTTGCTACCAGGATTGGGAGAAAGAGAGGGCGAGCATGTGTGTTGGTGTCGGCCTACCATACTGTAGTAGACCGACCCACGTTTGGGCTTGCCTCTCTCACGAGGCATGGCTTTGACACCACTGGGAGAGGAATTAAATGAAAAGTTGGACGTATGGGAAAAAAAATTGATAGAGATTCGGCTCCCTCGAACGGAGATTGCGAGTGGAAAATACAGAGCCAAGGACAAACGCAGAAGATAAAAATCACACCAAGAGATTACATATGTGATGGGGAGAGAAATGAAAGTTTGGGGTGCCATGAATGTTGAGGTGATGTTGCCTTGTTTCATCATACCAGCTCTCGAGGGCCAAGCCTGGTGCGCCATTAAACTCCCCTTACTGTGCCAATGCACCAACTCCTTGTCGGATTGAATGTTAGGCATAATGGATTGACGGAGGGGAAGGATGGTAGTGAGAAACTTTAACTACACTTGTTGTCAAAATGTCAGTCACCTCATCCGAAGATTTAAAAAATAAAATTAAAAAAATAAAATTATTTAATTAATTATATAAATATTTAACATCTATTACATAGTTCTTACATGCAAAGCATGTTTCCTTTTTTAATAATTATTCCTTAAAATTGTACATATAACTTGGCATTGTTACAAGTTACATATAACTTGGCATTGTTACAAGTTACATTGTATTTTGTTTATATAAAAAAATATTAATAATTAGTTTTAATTTTTAATAATGCAAAGCATGGTCATAAGAAAATAAAATGTATTAAAATTTAAAATTTAATCTATATTATATAGTTCTAACTTTTGTCCTAAGAAAAATGTATTAAAATTTAATTTATATTATATAGTTTTAACTTTGTTTAAGATTTAAAGAAAACTATATTCAATTTAAAATTATCATCAAAATAAAATAAAAAGTTAAAAATTATATATTAATAGAATTATATTAAAATTTATGTGAATTATTTATTATAATCAAATATGTAAATAAGTTTTAGAATTGAAAATCCAACCCAAACAAAATCTTTACTTTCTTTTTAATTTCAAATTTCAAATAAAACCATGACCTCCATCCCATCAAATCTATATAGAACAAAATTCTTTTTATTTCAAATGAAACCACAACCTTCATCCCATCAAATTTATATAGAACAAAAACCTTTATACCTTACATTTTGATCAACTTAATTTAAAAATAAAATAGTATAAAAAACANTATATTAAAATTTATGTGAATTATTTATTATAATCAAATATGTAAATAAGTTTTAGAATTGAAAATCCAACCCAAACAAAATCTTTACTTTCTTTTTAATTTCAAATTTCAAATAAAACCATGACCTCCATCCCATCAAATCTCCCATCAAATCTATATAGAACAAAATTCTTTTTATTTCAAATGAAACCACAACCTTCATCCCATCAAATTTATATAGAACAAAAACCTTTATACCTTACATTTTGATCAACTTAATTTAAAAATAAAATAGTATAAAAAACATTGTAATCCAAAATCCAAAAATATTCATAAAAAAAAATCCAAAATATTCATTAAAAAGAACATCGAAAATGTTAAATGGGTAAACCTGCCATGTTTAAATGTTTTATATGTTAATAATTATTATATTGTAAGCAAATATTATACACGTTCAAAAGCATGAATTATCGATTGCAATGATAAAAAAGCCTCATCCACCTCCGGCAATGCTTTACATATAATTAATCTTTGAATAGATATTTTAATTTCCTCACATAAAATCGTAGGGATTCAAGAGATACTTATCCATTATTTTCTAACATTATAAAATTTAAATAATTATATTTATATCTTATTCACCGTTCAAATTACTACCAAACGTTCAAATTACAGCCAAACATTTAAAAGTTGTATTTATTTCATTGATTATCAACACTCTTGATTTACTATTCAGGGTAGTACTATATCTCTTATCAATTATCAACACTATTCTTACCATATGTTGGGTAATTTTTTTTTAGCTATTTTCTTTGTATTATGTTATTTATATTTTATTTAGTTATTTTTTTTCATTTGTATATCTGAAAAAATATAAATAAAATATAGTTTTTAATACTTTTATCTTTTATAATATTAAAAATGAAAAATAATTACATGATAATTAAATTATTAATTTTGTATATTAATAATAATTACATCATGATTAAATAATTATTTTCACTATTAATAATAATTACATCATGATTAAATAATTATTTTCATATATTAATAATAATTATATTGTAAATTTTAACATATATTCTTAATAATTCATACAAATACATGTTCAGGGGAATGGTATAGCACTTTGTCTTAAAATTTGTAACATCTTCAAAACAACATTTTTTCAAAGACACCATCACTTGACAATACACCATCACTTGACAATATAAATAGGCTTTTCAAAGACACCATCAATTGACAATATAAATAGGCTTTTGATTTATTTGGCATATTTGCACATAAGTATGTGCATATACCTTTTCATTTCATATCTTCTATGTATCTTATGGATTTTTCCTCTTGAATTTCGTACAAGTCTTTGGCATTTTTGTTGACATACTATGTAATAAATATTTTGTAATTTTCATAAATCATTTGGAAAGGCAATTTTATTTCAGCGCAGCTCATAATATATAGTGGTGTTTTTCAAAAATATTATACATTCAATTTGCAAAGTTGTTATGCACCATCTTTCTTTATTGATTTATTAATAATTGACTTAAATAGTTTTATACTAAATAAATACTTTGTCTTTATTAGTCCTGTAGGAGCCAAATTTAATTTAACATCTAGTAATTCTACAAGAAGACAGTAATTTCTAGTGGGTTTATGAAAGTTCAATAATTCCATAATATTTTAACACGTACGCATGCAAATTTAACAATCAATAATAAATTTAATAACAAATTAATACAAAACAATTCATAATTCTAAATAAATACCTGAACCTGATGCTAAATACCCTCTGTTTGTCCAAACGCCTTCTTGACTGCCGTTGCATCGTAAAACGCTGCCCAAAACCGTTTCTCCCTGCCAACTAGGTAGCTCCCTAGCTCCAGGATATCAACGGATATCCTGGCCCCCGTGCCCAAAACCCCCAGCAACTCCGGTGCACTCTATCAAGCCTACTCCATAACTTCACTTCTCTCCGCAAATCCAGAGCTCCCCAAAATTCGTTCCCCAACCTCCGTAGAATGACCTCTCCTCCAACTCCTTCCCTTCCTTATCCCTCCTTCACCGACTTCCCCCTCATTTACTCCCTACCTAACCCATTTATTACCCCTTATCCCTTCCCGTTAATGCCCCTTATCCCCTTGTTGTGTACGTGACCTTTCAATTTAATTAAATAACTTATTAATTTATTAAATTTAATACTCATGTTTTTAAATGTAATAGGTAGTTTAATTAATCAATTAATTAATTAAATTGCAACCATTAGTTAATCAATAATTATTTAATTAGTTTTATTATACCTATCC
>SNQJ01S0034348.1:55896-67312 GCA_010110895.2 Picea sitchensis | reverse complement strand
GAACAACATGGGATAGGATTAAAGGATTTACAATAATGACACAATAGGAGAAGGAAGGAGGCATTAGAGGCTACCCTCTTAGTGTGGGTGATGTGTTCAACAATTGGTATCAGAGCGGGTTCCTTCAGCACAGTTTAAACACTGGAAGGTAGATTCTGAAGAAATGGGTGGACAGATGGCTCTCTCCTCAATTGAAGCTCCCTTATTTGATGGAATAGATTATTCCTCATGGAGATAAGATATGAAACAGTATTTGAAGTCAAAAGGATCCGATATTTGGAATTCAGTTGTAAGAAAGTCGTGGTATTTAACTACATCAAAGAATCTATCCAAGATTACAGTCCAAAGAAGAGAAAGGAAGAACACTGAAGTGGCATTGAAGATCCTTCTCAATGGATTATCAGATAAAGTCAAGGCAAGCATAGGACTATGCACATTCGCCAAGGACTTATGGCTGAAGTTAGAAAAGATGTTTCAAATCAAAAATGAAGACACATAAGACATTCCTATAAAGGATGAAGATGAAGACTCAACCATCAATAAAGGTAAATACTCTCCACTATATTTCGATTGCAATAATGTTGATATTGAATCCTCCCCTGCAAGTAAAGAAGAAGACTCAGATACAATAAAAGAATGTTATGTTAACATTTATCCCATGGAAGAAGTAGAAGAAGAACTACCAAAGGCCAAACAAAAGGTTGATTGGAGTCTTTGTGAATACCGCTATGACCATAATGATTCAGACTATAGCTATCTTCATGACTACACTAAAGAATTTATTGAAAAGAGTCAAAAGCATATCTTGGAAATAAAGGAAATGCTCAAGGACAATGAAAAGATAATATATGAGCAGGATAACTAGTTAGAAGAAAAAGAAGAGGAGATCGATAAGTTGAAGAAAGAAATTAGTCAAGTAAAAGAAAAGAAGAAGGAACATGATGAGATTATCAATCAAAAGAATATACTGGAAATAAAATAAAAGCTCAAAGACAATGAAGAAATCATATCTGAGAAAAATATTTAGTTAGAAAACAAAGAAGAAGAGATCAAAAGATTGAAAACAGAAGAAAAGGAAGAGGATATCGAGAGACTGGAAAATGAAATCAATCAAGCAAAAGAAGAAAAGAAGGAATATGATGAACCAAGAAAAAACCTTGCAGAACTAAAATAAATAAGGGAAATCTATGTCAATCTTAAAATCCAACTTGAAGAAGCCAAAACAAGGGAAGAGGTAGTTAGGAACCAGTTGAACAAAAAGGAAGAATCTTGTCATAAGCTGGAAGCAAAAGTTGTGAATCTTAGAAAGAAGGTTGAGAAGTAAAACACCCAAATCAAGTTCTTGAACAAATCCATGACCCTGGATGAGATATTGGATAGTCAGAGATCACCAAATGAAAAGTCCGGTCTTAGATACAACAAGGAAGAAATTAGTACTCCTAAGAAACCTGATGCAAGTCCTTCATTTGTAAAAGGTGAAAATAGGTCTAACATAGGCCCTTCATTTGTAAATAACGAAGACAGGTCTGACACAAGTCCTTCATTTGTAAAGTATGAAGACAGGTCTAACACAGGTCCTTCATTTGTAAAGGATTAAGACAGGTTTGACACAACTCCTTCATTTGTAAAAGGTGAAAGCAGGTATGACTCAGTTTCTTCACGTTCAAGAAATAAAAGAAACACTACAAAATTTAGAAGATCATATCAAGGAAGACATCCAAAAGCTACTCATATACCTCAAAGCAAGTTTAGAAGAGAGACACCTTCATGGATGAATCAAATAAGGTATGAGAGTGTTTTTAACGGTTATTGTTTTTCTTGTAATGAATATGGTCATAAAGCCTTGGATTGTAGGTGTCATGGAAGAAAACAATTTGGTAGGTTCAACAACAGTATAAGATGTTGGAACTGAAATCATGTTGGACATATTGCTACACATTGTTACACTATGAGATGCTACAATTGTCATGGATATGGCCACAAATCCCATAACTGTTGGAACTCAAGAAAACGGTCAATGAGAAATGCTTCATACAATACGACAAAAGGAGTAAATGAAACATGGAATAAAAATGAAGTTGCATTAATAGAAGATCAAAGAACAAAGTTCAAGAAATCAGGACACTCATAGATGTGGATAGAAAAGACTGAACAAGTGAATGGGAGTGAAGTTAATTGTTGCAAAAAGAATTGCAGTCATGTGACAAGCATAGTATAAACTTTCTCAGACAAATTTAGAGCAATGTGCAGTAAAGAAGCATCTTGGATAAAGATGGATACATCTGGTTAGAGATCGATGAAAATGAATGGGCAGATCCAAGAGTTGTATGAATAAGATGAGCTACAATTGTGCAGTGTTCCAGTAAGACAGCGACATCCGCAGAAGCAACATTCTGATGTACATGACATCCTGTAGAGATAACAAGAAGACAAGCCTTGTTAGAAAGAGCTACCCTTTTAGAAACAAAGGGGTGTAGCAGTAAAAAGAAGAAAGATAAGAGTGACAGGGGGAGTCATTTAGTCATGACAAGAAAAGGATGATTGTAGGAAGAGTTACCCAAGTTCAGATTCTGGTCAGTAACATACAGAGCTTTACCACAGGAGGAGAAACCCTTTTCCATTGATGTCAAAGGGGGAGAGTAAAGTAACTTCATAGGAGGAAAGAATCATCACGGGGGGGGTTTGTATATGAAGTTAGTGTGTTTCCCTCAATGACAAAGGGGGAGATTGTTGGACATATTGTCATTGATGTCAAAAGTCGATGTGATGATTTGTTCTTATGATGAATTATCATTGTGATTTACCATAGATAAGATTGTCATTCATGTAAACAGTGTATCAGTTAGGAGAAAATGTCAAACAATATGCAAAGATCGAAAGCATAAGCTCAGGAGGAGGAGAAAACAATATGCAAATATCAAAAGTGTAAGCTCAGGAGGAGGAGAAAACAATATGCAAATATCGAAAGCGTAAGCTCAGGAGGAGCAGTGAACAATATGTAGAGGTCAAAGCTCAGAATCAAACGCGTAAGCTCAAGAGGAGGAGCTAATAGCATGCAGAGATCAAAGCTCGGAAGGAAAAGCGTAATATTAGGGTGAGAAGCCTCAACAACTGTCTGATCAAGAAACTAATTGTGTTGATCGTCTCATATTACAGACGTCAATCATATGAGTGAATGTAGACTTGAGGACCATTGGAGGATTATGACCATCGGATCTGCATGCCAGATCAACGACATGGATAGATTGCGAAGATCATAAGGAAAATTAAACGACTCGCTATTTCCAATTCCGCAATTAGTCAGGATCGGCTGATCTTCTAGCTTCGAATATCGACGATTGTGGTTGATCTAACAAACGATCAGATTAAGTCGGATTAAGTCGTGACCATCAGATGCACAATCGCCAGATCAATGACAGGGATAGATTGCGGAGATCGAAAGGAGAATTAAACATCGCACTAGCTCCAATGCTACAATTAGTCAGGACCATCATATCTTATAGCCTCAAAGATCGACGACTGTGGTTGATCCAACAAATGATCAGATTAAGTCAGATTGAGTTGTGACCGTCGGATTTGCAATCGCCAGATCAACGACAAGGATAGATTACGGAGATCGAAAGTAGAATTAAATATCGTGCTATTTCCAATCCCGCAATTAGTCAGGACCATCAGATCTTCTAGCCTCGAATATCGACGATTGTGATTGACTTACCAACAACGCACAACTTCAAATTGAGGAGTTTTGGTGATGAGTTAAATCACTCACAAGTTGTGGTTCTGCAACCATCCTTGATCGTTAATCTTCTTTGAGAATATTCACAGCCGTTAGATCACCTTAAGTGGAAGGATAGGATAAGTGAGGCTAAAGGGTTGAGAATTTGATTATCCGAATACCCGTTAGTCGTCGGATCAAACCCAAATTCTCGTCAGCTGTTAGATCATTTTAAAGTGGAAGGATAGGATAAGTGGGGCTAAAGGGTTGAGAATTTGATTGCCCAAATACTCGTCAGCCGTCGGATCAAAATCGAATTCCCATCAGCTGTCGGATCATTTTAAAGTGGAAGGATAGGATAAGTGGGGCTAAAGGGTTGAGAATTTGATTATCCGAATACCCGTCGACCGTCGGATCAAACCAGAATTCTTGTTAGCCATCAGATCATTTTTTAGTGGAAGGATAGGATAAGCGAGGTGAGATTTGAGATCTTGATCATTCGAATATCCTTCAGCCATCGGATCAAACCCGAATTCCCGTCAGCCGTCGAATCATTTTCAAGTGGAAGGATAGGATAAGCAAGGTAATATCTGATATCTCATTTATGCGAATTTTTGTCAGTCGTTGGATCATTCTAAGTGGAATGATAGGATAAGCTAGAAGAGTTACATAACAGACAAATCAATTCATCGATCTAAGATCTTGATCAACGAACAACATTCTTTTCAGGTCTAAAGATGTGAGGAGGTTACGCTCCGGAAAAATCTCACTTCAAGAATTCAGTTTGAGATTTGAAATTCCCGAAGCCCGGAGATCCGAAGATCCAAAGTAGATCTCAACCGTTAGATCATCCAAAGTAGATCTCAGTCATCAGATCATCTAAATAAGATCTCAAGCATTGGATCGTCCGAAGTGAATCTGGGTCGTCTGATTCAGAGCGTTAGTTTGAGATTTGAAATTCCCGAATCCCGGATATCTGGAGATCCGAAGTAGATCTAGACTGTCATATCATCCGAAGTAAATCTCATTCGTCAGATCATCCGAAGAATATCTCAAGTGTCAGATCATCTGAAGTGAATCTGGGTTGTTTGATCCAAAGCGTGAGTTTGAGATTTGAAATCCCTGAAGCCCGGAGATGTGGAGAGCCAAAATAAATTCTCGATCGTCAAATCATCCGAAGTAGATCTTAGTCATCAAATCGTTCGAAGAAGATCTAAAGCGTCAGATTGTCCGAAGTAAATCTGGGTCGTCTGATCCAGAAAAGACGTGTTGTAATTATGTGAACTCTGGGTGAGGACCCAAAGTAAGCCTCAATCGTCATATCCAAGAGGACATGTGGCAGACCACATCAACAAGGACGTGTGGGAGACCCATGTCAGCATACCATGTTAGCAAAGACGTGTGAGAGATCTACGTTAGAAGACCACGTCAACAAGGACATGTGACAGACCACGTTAGCAGACCACGTTAGCATGGACATGTGGCACACCAAATCAGCAAGGAAACGTGGCAGACCATGTTAGAATATCTATGTCAGTAGACCACGTCAACAAAGACATATGGGAGATATATGTCAACAGACCACATCAGCAAGGACGTGTGGCAGACGATGTCAGCAAGGACACGTGGCAGACCATGTCAGCAAGTACACATGGAATAATCAGATGATGACATGTGTCAAGAGGAAATTGGCTTGTTCCATGTCAACACTTGACGTCAATAAGTTACGTCACTCTGAAATAATTACTTTGGGAGTTTCACCACTAGCAAATGACAAAAGCTCTGAAGTCTCGAAAGATGAAATCCTAAAGTAGACATGGTTCGTCCGATCTAAAGAAACACTTCGAGAGAATTCTCATCCGTCGATCTACTACAGTGGAAGGATAATGTAATTTTAAATGCCCAAAGTCTCGAAGTTCCAAATGCCAAAGTCCTGAAGTGGACATGAGACGTCTGATCTGAAAGATCACTTCAGGAGCATTCTTGACCATTGATCTACTACAATGGAAGGATAGTGTAAGTATAATATGCGAAGACCCGGAGTAAATGGTGGCCATCCATATCAGTGCCTGATTAAGCCGTAGCCATTAGATTAAGCCTTGTAAGAATCAAATCTGATGATTGATTCGTTTCTGTGAAATAAACGTAAACCGTCTGATCTATTCGGGAAATCTGATTCAGAAGTTTTGAAAGGTTTCAAATCCAAAATTTTCGAAGGGCGAAGTGTCTAAGTTACGACAGTCGTCCATTTCAAGAGAATGAATCATGACAGTTGAATTGATAAGTGCTCAAGTGCTCGTCTCGCCTAGCATCTGGTCAACACCATTGGTCATATGGTAAAGAGATTGAAAAGGAAGAATGTGATGCGTTGCTTAAATTGATAAGACTATGGTTCTATGCCAGTGATCATATGAACATGGTTTGAAGGAAGCGTCGATTTTTGTAATCACAGAGATGAAGGAAATTGATCCATACATGTTTTCGATTTACAAAAGTAAAGGGGATGCCAGGAGTAAAGTTGAAGACCTGGAATGATGATCTCTGGTGGTCCCAAAAGTTGTTGTAAATGAACAAGTTAGTTATAACTTGTTGCACAAGTCAGCGCAATAACTTAAACAAGTTTTGAGCATAAGAAACTATAAATACAACCATGATTAGTTAACTGGGGAGTAGGCTTGTGAAGCAAATGTGGTGGATCTGAACCTGAGGTCCATGAAAATATCAGAGAGATGAATAAGTGAAGAAGGTGAGAATATATCAGAGGAAAGATAAAGCGAAGAAGGTGCAAATATATCATAGGGAAGATAAAGAGAAGAAGTCATGAATTTCAGATAGAAGATGAAGTGCGATGATGAGCGTTTATGGTATACCTCTGATCATGAGATAGAATTGATTCTATAATGGATCACTGATACTAGAGTCGGTTGAAATACTATATGAACTCTAGTTGGATAGACTGGGTTCTATTAGCAAGATGGGTCTTTTGGAAAGTTGGGTCTTTCTTGAGAGTTGGTTCTCTCTTGAGACTTGGTGCTCTCCTAAGAGTTGGTGCTGAAACAAAATAGTTGGTGCTGGGAAAATACTTATTACTATATTCACATATATACATATATATTATACAAAAGCTTATAAAAACATCTAGTATATCTTCTGTCCATTGTGATTATGATTTGATTGTTCTTAATCTGTACAATTATGTTTTAACTACTAACTTGCAAGAAGAAAAGTTATAAAAGTCCACACACTAATTCACCACCCCCCCCCTCTTAGTGTTGGTGATGTGTTCAACATTTTATACCATGAAATAATAAATATGATATATACAATTAAGGGAATAACATTCAGATGAAAGAAGAGAGAAAAACTAAATAAATGAAAAATAAATATGGAAAATAATTTTTCTTTATTCAATATTTCTTCATTAGTACATTAGATTGACAGTATTAAATCTCTTTCAGACTTCTATGAAAGTATGGACTAGAAACATGTTCTTGCATAGACAACTAGCTTTTACAAGACCACCTGGCTACTATATAAATGACAAACAAAAGATTTTGGACTCACACATATGCAATAGGCTTCTGTGAAAAAAAAATTAGACGTTGGTATTAGTCTCTTTATGCAAAAAAAAAAGATAAGAACTTGATGTCCCATTTTTTCCATTTAAAAAGAACTCCATAATGAGTTTAGAATGATCTCAATTTTAGTCTTTCTAGAGTCTCATACATGTTGATATGTCTATTTATTTATTTAATTATTATTTATTCATATAACCTTGTATTCTCTAATTATTTATGCATGTCTTCACAATGGAAATGCAACTAAGAACTAGCCTACGTGTGATGTGGTTGTATAATCTTTTGCATCATCCAACTCATGGACGTAGGTAGTTTGTACTCATTTTTCCATTTTGTTTAGTGCATGTGTGCATAGCTTCCAAAGATTCAAATATATTTCAACCCTTTACTAACTTATGAGAAAAAATTACCCTAGTATGTGTTCTTTAGGGTTCACAACAAATCTGCAGTCCTATAAATTGTAACTTGTAAATTAACAAGACAATAGATGGATTTTTCTTCCTAGGGAGTGCATTTATCATCATGCCCCATTTTCATGCATTTTTATGTATTTTTCCCTTTATGCATTTTTTTTGCATTTACAATGCAAATTTTATCATTTACACACACTAGAAGGTTTTAGGTTTAAAAATGCACAACTGAAGTATGAATAGATGTAAAATAATAAAATACAAACTCCACAATTTGAACCACTCAATTTGAGCCTACTCCCTATGTCCAATTCAATTCAATTTTTATTTTACTTTATTATACAGATGTCAAACCTCTGATTCCCATTTGTATCTCTACTGCGTCACAAATCCAATGGACGTCACCGACCATGATGTCTCACATATGATGAATCCATAGCACCATATCATTGGATAGTCGATGAACTGTACGTTGTAAATCATCGCCACGCCAACGTAGGCTATTGGTCATAAAGTCACAATTTTGATGGCATCTGCATCGACTTTCCGATGACACTTACATGCATCTATGTTGCAGTAACAACCACCTCCATCAGTAAAACAACGACAGATTATCTGATGACGGTTTATTTGAAATTTCCACAAGGAAGACCAGTGCATCGCAATACCACCACTGTTATGATGGTTAGAATAGTGACAATATGGTGCGACAAATATCTGTTTTGTAAAATCTCTCCACAATTTCCATGTGACACTTTGTTATGTCGAATATACAACATACTTTTAGTGTTGTCGGGATTACGACGAAATTGGTTCGACAAATTGCTAGAGAGGGGGTTTGTCAAAATCCAAATGGGAGTCCATCGTATGGGCATTAGAATGGCGTCGAAAAATGAGCCAAATGTACCATTGAATGGATAGCTAATATATCTAATAAAAATGGGAGGTTTTTTAATTAGAAATATGTATTGGGAGGGGGGTTCAACAAAAATATTTTGGGAGGGATTTTTTAATGTCTAGTGAAATTTTGGGTATTCTTCAATGTCCCATGAAGAAATATGTTATGTCACATGTTGACCAATTGAATCCCCCATGACTTGTCCGTATAAATAGAACTCTAAAAAATAGACAAGATTGGAATATAAATACGAACATTCAAGTCCAACGAAATATCGAGATTCACAAGATGATCGATCATTTTTGGAAAATGTATCTTATCTTACATTACTTCATATCTAAGTACAATAGTAAAGTATATATCATAGCATGAAAATCAATTGATTTCCCTATTTTGTATGATATGATCCCTGAACCAATTCATCATTAATATGTTTTGTAGTGGTATGTTGACATTTATTGATACAATCTGCATCACACCTAGACTTGTACATGCACTTATCCCCTTCTAATGCATGGAAAAATATTAGGAGGCATAGAAAGGGGGAAAGTTCTAAAATCGTTGAAGACACAAATAAGCAACATGTACTATCATGAGTGATGTAGCTAAAACTAAGTAACCATCAACAAGATAAACTGACCACTACAAATATAAACCAAAATTACTATGGTCCACTCTTTTTGCCACAAAAATTTGACAAGTGTGGTCCCTACAATGTGGATTTATCTTATGAAGCATTATGTAGTTGTAATTGCATCCAAATTTAGTGTTAATATATTCCTTGAGAAGAATAATAGATCCCAGTACTAACTATAATAGTATGACCTATCATGTCACACCATTGATTAGTCACAAAGATATTGTTCCATAACAATAAATTTTATAAGCATTAATCAATTATTAATATGATTTTATAATATCTATAGGCTAAATCGACTATTCACAAGAGAAAGGAATCATTAGTTATCGTAGGGGAAAAACAAATTTTTCACAAGGAAAGCTTGTTAATAAAAATGTCATATTAACATTAGTTCTATATCTAATATATACTTGGACATGCCACTTCCTAGTGGTTATGTGTAAAGTTGTATTCCCCCTCTTGTCTTGCAAATTAATAACAAAAGGATTGGTTCTTACTAATTATCAACCAAATTAACACTCTTTATCTTAATAGACATGCAGTGTAGTCTCTCTATCACATCCCCAATACCCTCTATACTCCATTGGATATGGGGTACTACTTAAAACCAAAAATTTCCACTAACTCCTTGCTCTGATACCAATTTCCTCACCACTTTGATATTTATTAAGTAATGCATGCAGTCATGACAATGAAATATTATGCAAACACAAATAAATTTTTTAATGTACAATGACACCATAGTCATAGATGCATGTTTAAACATGCAACATAACTAAACAAACTAGTATCTAATTAAGTTCATAACATCAACAACATTAATTCAACATAATCATAAATAAATTGTGAACACTTATCTTTATAGGAATTAACCACCAACTCATTGCAGACGAAGGAAATTCCACCTAACCATAGGCTCTCTGTTGCACTTAATCTCTCTACAACATAGGCCACCCCAACCTTTATCTATGAATCCACAAGGATAAAATCACCTATGGTGATCTCTAGCTCTCCTTGCATAGCCCATTTCCCAAAATATCATAGTCTATAAACTCTTATAGATATCCCAATCAACCAATCCTTTTTCCTCATAAGTGATGCAGACCCCCTTCCCTCCAAAGGGTTGCTTGACCTCCTGGTCTTGGATCGTTTGAATTACTAAGTTGGAGAGACTCCTTGGGTCCCCCCCCTGGGCACTCGAAACAACTCTACCCACACACACAGGTTCCTTCCGCAAGTGACCACGGCTATGACCATGGGTCTACCTCCTCGTGGTTCGGACTTCGAGGATATCCTGAATCCTTCCCTAAACTTTTCCCTAAACTCTCTTCTCTGAGGTCCCAAACTCCTTCCACGCGTCTCCTTGGATTCGTTGGTTCCGCTATGGTTTGGACTTCACGAATTCGTGAAATTCTAGGCCTTCCTCCCACAACCTCCAATATTTTGATTCTTGAACCCATTAATCTGTTGCCATATGCTCTCCTGTGATCAACGACTAGGATTGGATTGTGACTTCAGACTTCACAGATCCTCCTTCATCAAGTCCTTGGACTCGCTAAACTCTGAAGTACTGAAACACTCCCCAATTACCTTCCGTGTAGCTTCACCAAATCCACCGGTCTGGAATTGTTTGCCTCCTTCTAAGAATGGATCTATCATTCATTGACTCTCAGTGAAGACTTCATGGGATTCTTTCCTTGAAGGTTTCTACCGTTCTTCCTCCGAAGCTTTCCTTTTTCTATTTGTTCCTCTTAACAATCTCCTCGACACTTAGTCGAATTCTTGGTCTATGCAGCCCTTGCAACAAACTTTCATCCACCACTCATATCTTCCTTATGGACGGCTTCGTATTTCTTGTGACTGAAAATCACACTATCTCCCCTGAGCTTTCGAGTCTAAAAACTCTGTCATGCACTACTTGTGGACTTCAATGCACTTCTTGCATGCACATAAGTTTCACTATCTCTTCTGGTCTTTCGAGTTGAAACAGACTCAGTCACACACTTCTTGTGGACACTATGCACACCTTGCACTCACTTACTGAAGAGAAATGATTGAAACTTATCTATTCTTCACAGTGACTCATACATTCAACAAATAAAATGCGGTCATGGATTCAAGAACAAGAAATAACAGAGAATTGAAAAATAATAGAAAGTCTACCATTCACTCATT
>SNQJ01S0034348.1:11183-47186 GCA_010110895.2 Picea sitchensis | reverse complement strand
CAAGCAAGGCTAAGAAGGATAATAAATTATCACCAAAGTACTATGGCCCTTATAAGGTGTTGCAAAAGATTGGCACTATGGCATACAAATTGGAGTTTCCTGCATATTCATGAGTACACCCATTTTTCCATGTTTCATGCTTAAAGAAGGTTATAGGTAACAAGATCTTAGTTCAAACTATATTGCCAAAACTTGACGAGGAAGGAAAAAAAAAAAAAATTAGAGCCTGAAGCTATCACTGACACAAGAATTCACTAACTGAGGAATAGATCCATTTCAGAGTATCTCAGTAAGTGGAGGAAACTACTCGCTGAAGTTTCCACTAGGGAAGATGGGTATTTTATATAGAAGCATCCATAATTACTCAAGTATTGCGGAAAACACTTTTCTCAAGAGGAGGGGCATGTTAAGCCATAAATAGTGGCACATTACCCCTTAATTGGGGCATATTACATTAGTATTGTTATTTTATTTATGTCGAATTGGGTCCATTAGTTGTAATTGTACCTCCTATTTTCCTATATTTACCAAGGATACCTTTTCAAATAGAATCATCTTGTATTTGTAAATTTATGTGGTGTATAAGGAGGTTTCCCCCTCGAATAGTCTTATTATCTAAAATTTCCTCTTTGTCAAAGCATTGAGTACTTATTCTGAGGTTTTTTATGCTATTTTGATATTTTGTTCTTAACAAGTGTTAGTTGATTGATGAGAAGATACATGTTGATGAGACAATGACAGTGACAGAGATAGAGTGATAGTGATAGTGATAGTGGTAGTGACAGTGGCATAGTTTGTGATAGCGACAGTTAATCTACATTTATATTACAAGGCGGTTGGACGAGGCAAGGATAAGTGGTTGTAGCCACCTTCTGGTTGGAGCTGGAGAACTCAGAGGGTTGTAGCCTCCTTCCAGTTATATCTAGAGAATCGTAAGTTGGTGCTTCAAATGAATGTATTTTTTTCATATATAAGAAAATAATTATGTGGTTTTCTCCCATTTTGGATTCTACATAAATTCTGGTGTACTGTGTATCTATTGTGATGTGATGATGCTTATTATTATATTGTTGATGATATATTGAATGCTAATGATAAAATTCTAAATATTGTCAAAGAATATATTGTGGTTAAAAGTAATAAAATTTATCACTATTGATTCACCCCCCTTCTTAGTAATCCAACAATTGGTATCAAAGCAGGTCCTTCAGAAAGAAGTCTAACCACTGGAAGGAGATCATGGACTATGCTAGGATTGGGGTACCACAGTTTGACGATCAGAAATATGACTTCTAGAGAAGATGAATGAGAACATGTGTACATGCACACAGATTTGATGTTTGGCAAGCAGTAGTATATGGATACAAAGAACTATCCACACCCTCGATAGATAAGGATGGAAAGAAACTTGAAGACAATGATTCTAGAGATAAAAATGTTATCCTGAATGGTTTGACTGAAACAATATACACCAAGGTTGTGCAGTGTCAATCCACAAAATAAATATGGTACAAAGTGAAGAATATCTACGAAGGAGATGCCAAAGTTAAAGGAGCCAAACTTTAAACATTTAGAGTCAAGTTCGTACAATTGAAGATGAAGGAAGATGAAAACATTTGCTCCTAATTTCTATGAGTTGATGAGACAGTCAATGCTATCAAAGGTTTGGGAGAAGAAATAAAGGAAACAATCATTCTTCAAAATGTACTAAGGTCTATACCTATGAGATATGATATGAAGATTTCAGGCCTGGAAGAAAGAGAATATATAGACACTTTGAGCATGGATGAGTTGCACAGGATACTCATATCTTACGAGATGAGGACAAAGAAAGAAAATCCAATCACAAAGAAAGAAACATTCAAGGCATAAAAGAAGATAAAGAAGAAATATAAACAGAAGGCGAAGTCATAATGTAGTTGCAACGATGATTCAGAGGAAGATGAAGAGGTTGCTAACTTAGTCAGAAGGATGAAAAAGGGAACCGACAAATACAAAGGTATGCTTCCATTGATTTGTTTTAATTGTGATGGTGTTGGTCATTTTTCTAATAAATTTCCTTATAATAAAAAGAAAAGAAATGACGAAGAAGATGACCCTAAAATGAAAAAGAAAATCCAAAAGGGTAGAAGAAACAAAATTAAGTTTTTCAAGAAAAGCCTTTGCACCAAGGAAGAGAGTTCCTCATCAGACAAAGTCATCGACAGTGATACAGAAAGAGTACTATTCATGGTAGTAGAAGACTCCGATGAATACGGCCCCGAAGAAAAATATGAGGAGACAAAAGTCGATTACAGAGAAGAATTGATGAGTTCCATAAAATTTATTAAAAGGGAAAAGAAGAAAAACAAATTACTCAAGGAAGAACTAACAAAGAAAGAAGAATCTCAGAACTCGAAAGAATTCAAGCAGACAATCACGAAGCTAAAAATCCAACCAGAAGAAGACAAGAGAATTAAAGAAACACTCAAGAGACAATTAGAAGAAAGGGACAATACCATTGAAGGCTTAGAAGTAGATATAGTCACTCTAAGAAAAGATCTTCAAAAGACGGACATGCAGCAAAACAACACCAGGATATTGGACAATATCGTTAACATTCAAAGACCTTACTTTGACAGATATGGATTAGGATATAATCAGACACAGACATAAAAATATTCAAGCTCCATAACGACAGAACAAGAAATATAACCAAGAAGCTATGTAGAAGCCTCAGAGTTCCCTCTAAGAAAGAATCAGACAAGAAGACTCAAGAGGAAGATTACAGAGATACTACACCACCTAGAAGATTCATAAATCAGTATCAGCAATAATCAGATATAGATGAAGAAGGGTTCAGAAGAGAAACAAAATTCATAAGATCTTTCACTCCCAGGTATCATACTACTTTTCTTGGTTCATGTTATTCATGTAATAATTTTGGGAATAAAGCAGTAAATTGTAGAGCCAATACCAAGAATAGAAGCAATGATGAATCCTATACAAGAGATAGTTATCCAAGAAGATCTCATGAAGCACATAATAGAAACTACAATAGATTTGGATCATTAAGTGATGATATGGAATGCTACAAGTGCAACAACTTTGTACATAGTGCTAAAGATTGCAAACTCGCTATTCCTCCAAGGGAACCAAAGAAAAATATCAATAGTCATAGCAGGAACCATAAAGGATGTGGATAAGGAATAAATACCAATTCAACATTGAAGAATGCAACCTAGTTCTACAAGATCAATAAAAGAAATGTGGATGGCATGTTGACAGTGGATTCTCAAAGAATATGACCGGTGATAAAGAAATATTTATGGCATTGAAGAAGGAAAGAGATGGATCAATTTCATTTGGAAATGACAACTCAACTAGAATTATTGGAAAGGGTACAGTCAAGATCAGAAGTAAGGATGTCACAACAGAAAATGTTTATTGGTCGAAGACATGAAATACAATATGCCAAGTGTAAGTCAAATGTGTGACCAAGGACAGAGCTTTTGTTTGATTCAAAGCAGTGTGAGATAAGGAAATAATAATCAAGAAAGTTGGTAACTAGAGCTACAAGAACTCAAAGAAACATATATGTTATAATTGAAATAGGAAAGGAAATATGTTTCCTAGGAAAGGATGATAAAAGTTGGCTCTGGCACAGAATAATGGGTCAAATAAATTTTGATAATATTGTCAAAGACAACAAAAAGGAAGTAGTAAGAGAAATTTCTGAGATCTCAAAGCTAACAAACATTCTATGCAAGCATTGTCTATAGGGGAAACAGACCAAGACAAAGTTCAAGTCAAAGGAATACCACACAACAAAACCACTAGAAATTGTACATACTTATTTGGTTGAACTGAGAAGAACAAAAGGATTGAAAGGTGAATAGTACTTCATGCTACTAGTTGATGACTACACAAGAATGACTACAGTTTGATTTCTAAACAAGAATTCAAATGCATTTGAAAGCTTCAAGACATACAAAGAGATGATTGAAACTGAGATAGACTTGAAAACCAAATGTTTGAGATCAAATAATGGAGGAGAATTTACATCAAAGGAATTCATAGAATTACACAACGAGCATGCGATAAAGAGAAAATTATCAATATCCAAGACACCTCAACAAAATGGAGTTGTTGAAAGGAAGAACAGAACATTACATGAAATGGTCAGAACCATGTTAATGGATTCCAAGTTGACAGATGTGTTCTGGGTACAAGGAGTGCATAAAGAAGTTCACATATAGAACATAGGGATGCTTAGAAATAACAGTGATAAGACTTCGTACGATCTATGTAAAGGAATACCAGCAAATGTAAAGAACTTCATATTTTTCAGAAGCAAATGCTACATCAAAAGAGAAGATGGAAGAATTGGAAAAATTGATTCTCGAGTTGATAAAGGCATACTGGTTGGGTACTCAAGAAAAAGGAAACCATACAAATGTTTCAAACTGAGACTCAATAGAATAGTGGAAATCATCAATGTGATGATTGATGAGACATATCAATGCAGGATAAAAGATGAAAGAAAAAATCCAGTGGAACAGGTTCACGAAGAATAAGTAAAGGAAGAAGTAGATGAAGAAGATTAAGAAGAGAAGCCAGAAGTAGATAAAGAAAAACAATATCTTCAGATACCTCCAAATACACCTAGAAAACAAGTGCAGAAGAATCATCCATCCGATCATATTATTGGAAATAAAGATGCAGGAGTTGAAACCAGAAGAAGAATCTATTCACCGGAAAAGCAACATCTAGCACTATTTTCTACAATTCAGCCAAGCAGTTTTGAAGAAGCCAACAAATATGAACAATGGGTCAAGGCCATGGATGAAAAGTTAGATCAGATAGAAAATAATGGCACTTGGTAACTTGTTCCAATTCCAAAGAACAATAATGTAATTGGTACAAAGTGGGTCTTCAAGAACAAATTGAACGAGGATGGACAAGTTACTAGGAACAAAGCAAGATTTGTATGCAAAGGATACTCTCAATTTGAAGGTATATATTTTGAAGAGACGTTTTCCCTAGTTTCCATAATGGAATCAATCATACTGATATTATATTATGCATTCTCCACTAATATTAAATTTTATTAGATGGATGTGAAATCAACATTCCTAAATGGAAATTTAGAGGAATACGTTTGCATTGAGCAGCTCAAAGGATTTTAGTTGACAGAAAAGGAAGGATATGTCTGCAAGTTGAAGAAAGAACTATATGGACTCAAGAAGGCACCTATATCATGGCATTCTAGAATGGAAATATATCTAAAGCAGCAAGGATTCAGTAAAGGAAATGCATAAAGCAATCTCTGCATAAAGATTGATCAAGATAGTATATTAATCATTGAAGTTTATGTATATGATATCATCTTCGGAAGTGACGATGACAGAATGAGCTAGAATTTTTCCAAAGAAATGAAACATGAGTTTGAGATTTCATTGCTTGGAGAGTTAAATTTCTTCTTGGGACTTCAGATATGTCAAAGAAACAAAGGTATCTTCATATCTCAATAAAAGTATATCAGAGAAATGTTGAAGAAGTTTGGATTGAAAGATTGCAAATCAATTAGTATTCCTATGCAGATAAGTTGCAAGTTAAGTAAGGATGATGATTCCAAGGATGCATATCATAGAAAATATAGATCGATTATTGGCATCTTACTCTATGTGATAGATTCTAGACCAGATGTGATGCAGGCAATTGGACAAGTTGCAAGGTTTCAAGTAGCACCAAAGGAATCACATATTTTGGCAGTAAAGAGGATATTTAGATATCTCAAAGGTACAAAAGATTTTGTTTTATGGTATCCAAAAAGGAAGGATCTAACTCATGTGGCCTACATAGATGCAAATTGGACAGGTTGCATTGATGATAGAAGAAGTACAAGTGGATCATATTTCTACTTGTGTGAGTCTCTGGTATCGTGGATAAAAAAGAATCATTCATCAGTTTCTTTGTCCACAACATAGGAAGAATACATTGAAACAACAACTTTTTGTACTCAAGTTATTTGGATGAAGCCAAAATTGCAGGATATGCAAGTAACATATGATGAGCCTATTTCAATATTTTGTGAAAACATAAACGCCATCAGTATTTCAAATAATCTAGTGATGCACTCTAAGACGAAGCACATTCTGATCAAGTATCACTTCTTATGGGAACAAGATACAGAAAAGAACATCAGGCTAGTGTATGTTGGGACAAAGGAGCAGATTGCAGATATCATCACCAAACAACTTGCAAAGGAACCTTTCGAGTATCTGCAACAGAATCTTGGAGTAGTTTCTTCCCCACGGCGATTCACATGAAATCAAGCTTAACATGAAAGGGGGAGACACAAATAATTCTTGCATAAGTTCAAGTAAATAACCTTTTGAATGTTTTTCATATACACGAGAGAGTTACACGAGGAAGCACCATGAAGAGAAAGGTCAGTGGAGACAACAGAGGCATGTATATAGGGGGAGCATCCCCAAGAGGAGGATTACCCATTTTCATTGATGTTAAAGGGGGGTAAATAGAGAAAGGGATGGAGAAAAAGAGAGAAGCATTCACACATGGGGAGAAATGATCAGAGGGGGAGAATGAGCATAAGGATTGCCATGCCTAAGTGTTTCCATCAATTCCAAAGGTGGAGATTGTTGGAAAGTGGTTTGTTGGTTGTCATTGATGTTGACCCTTGGAAAGTGATATTTGAGAATGATGTAAATCCTTAGTGATCGATGTCAATCCTTGAATAATTCCAGTTGCATATTTAGGTATCCCCGATGGTGTGGTCTTGGTACCCAAATTTTAATAAGGAATATGGACATGAAGGATAGTGTAAATGCAGGACCGACCCTCATAAATGGGTAATAATTTTCGTGTCATTTCCAATTATATGTGGAAATCCACGTCATTCCTCACGGTCAGGGAGATATGGCCTTGTAAAGTTGGAAGCCCCAAAGAGTGGAAAAGAAGCCCCTAGTTGTTATAAGTCTTGGTCAAAGGGGTAAATTTGTTGTAACAAGAAAACCCTAAAATCCCTAAATTAAGGAGAGGAGTTACCAAGATCAAGTATATAAGGACCTCAAGGAGTCATTCATAAGTACACTCATACACTTATTCATTTCTTATCTTTATTGTGATCTAGTGATATTCTGCTAAGGTTGTAGCATTATTTTCAAAGGTAGCAAAGAAGGTTCGACAAAAAAAATATCGGAGTTACAAAAAAAAACCTAGTTTCTGAGGTATACACGAGTTGCATGTCAGTAAGGGATAACATGTACACAGGATGCAGTGAATAAAATGGTGTCTATATGTGGGTTGTAGAGGAAAAATTCATGTACATGTGAAAATATCATGAAAATTTGAGTAGATGTTGGTACCAGGTCCCTAGAGTTTGAAAGGAAGGTTACAGGTCAAGATCTTACTATTTCAGGTCAGCTTCAGAGGTATTGGTATGGTTGTATACTTGTTTTGATGGTTACTTTTGGTCATGATATGGTGTATGGTTGAGGCATACTTGGTGTTAGCGCCGCCATTTTTCTTTCCATTTAGAGTTGGTTTTTAGTCGAGTTATGGCCCAAGTGTATGAACATGTGAAGTCAGGTACATAACAATGGAAGGGTCGACGTCATCAAGTGGTCAGTTGGCCCTTGGAAACGGGAAGGGATGTCAAATTCGAGACATGCATCGGGTCATGTTGAAAGGTAGTCTCTACGTGCTCTAGGTCGAGTCAAGTAGTTAATGAAAGTTGTGTCGCCAAGTGTAGAAAATATTATCAGCTCATTATGAAGGTCGAAGGAATGAAAAATTGCGGTGTTCATATCATGTATGCCCTGCATCCCTCATTGCCTGTACTTTACACGCGGGGATGTGCGATGGAAAATCTTCAATTCGATCCAAAAACATCCAGTCGCCATGAATTCACTATTATTTGGCACGATTCCTCCTTCTGCCTGATCTATTATAAATTTCAGATGTTGGCTCCCATTTTATTCGTGAAACTAGGTCCACGCATTGCTTGTATTTTCTCTCGCAAGCTCAGGTTGATCGAATTTTTATCTTTGTTCATTTGTTGGATCTACCACGTGCAAGATAAACATTTGGTCACACCATGGAAACCTCCCAAAAAATAAGGAATGGCACGCAAAGTAGCAGAGTTTCCAGGACCCAGCCTCAAAGGGATTGGGTTTCATTCTCATTTACAGTAGGCATCCCCAAAGATCCAAAGGAAGTTCTCCCTTTACCCATGGGAGCTATAACATCACACTGTGTGAAACATGGAGAAGAAGGGCCTGCACACCAAGTAAGAATAGCAGAATCCCTGTCTCCCCAACAACAGGTACCTCGGAGAAGGGGTAGGACAAGGAAGAATAACGAATATGGAGAAACCCAAATCCCAGATGAGCTGCACGTAGGATCGTTCGCTGAAAGTTTACTTATGCACGTTGTATGGATAGAGCCTGTCAAAGGTACGAACCAAGTAATTAAGAGTAGAACAAGGAATATGGGTGCCACAGGCACAAATAATCAAGAGACATCTCAACAATTGAAGCAGGCGAAACTAGCTATCGCTGAACTTTACCAAGAAAATCGGGAGATGAGACAACATATAGTGACAAAGGCCATTGGAGCGTCAGCAACACAAGGTCGCCACGGGAAAATGAAATGGATCAAAAGACAACTTAGAGACGCACATGATATGATCATACAGTTGCATGAAGAACAACGGATGTCAGAAGAAAAGCATGCCAGACATTCCAGAGAATGTGAAGCGATCGAGGAGGAAGCCCGCGCAACTTTCGCAATGTGAAGAAGAAACAAGATTAACTAAGTCCATTTTCATATCCTCTAACAGAGAGCAGGTCTTGACAGTTTTGAAGGAGGAATTTCCCTAAATCATTTTGTTCATTTGAGAAATGACCGTGACAGTCAGTAGCCACTTGCCACGCACGTTCTCCCAGCAATGAGCACGCGGTGGAGATCAGAGCCATTACAATAAACAGTAGGGCTCTGACAGACACCTATCCCTAAGATACCTGATCGAAGAAAAGAATCGACACCTCACTCTCTCATGATCAGTCTTGGTCGATAACCAAAGCCCCGTGGCGGAACACAAGCCAGTCATGATGTAGCCAGATGTATCTGTTTTCTATTTTTGGAAAAAAGTCATACGAAGAGTCCTTTAACATAGAACAGTCAGTTTTCCTAGTTTTTAGAGATTTAGTCAGAAGAGTATGGCATCCCAAGCGGCTCCCTTGCTTATATATTTTATTTTTCCAATGTAGGCTAGGTTGGTTGGCAAATTTTAGTATAGACATTGTCTATTGAATGTAATTCAAGTTCTTGTGAAACTTAATGCAAAAGTCTTGTAGCTTGATGTAAAGATTCTAATTGTAATAGTTGGATGTATTGTTTCTCTTCCTCTGCATACGTACTTCTTGTTTCCTTTTTTCATATCTTTTTCTGTCTATCTCAGAACGAAATTTCGAACCTATGGATTCGCTATGCAATGCCCCTTGTTCGCGCCATTTAGACAAAACAATTTTCCTCTAAAGTTTAACTTTGAATTCATCCTCAACGGTGCTCCGAGTTACCTCCTGTGTTTTCTATCCACCACACTTAACCCTTTTACATTGAGGATTGTTTCTCTCTTAGCCTTTATCCTCTCAAGTTTCAGTCACCGAGTCATTTGTTTCTAAATTTTTCTTCAATCGACTCCATAGCCCGAGGTCCTACTATATTGTGCTAATGAAACCATAACATATCATCTGACAGTGCTAAATCTAGCCATATATTTTAAATCCATATCCCACGTTGAGACCGTGTCTCCCGAGAGAGCCCTCTCTAGATCCAAAAGGCTAGTTCCAGGTCTCAAAGTTGGTTGAAAAAGTTACCTTCATCGTATGTTTATTAGCTGAACAGATTTATGGAGTGCTAACATTATGGCGCCATTGTCGGGGATGAAATTGAATAAATATTCCCTGGGAGAACAACAAAAGTCACAGTTTGGCCCTTGAGGGTAACAGAGGGACAAACACTTACACTGGATGAAACCTTTACCCTGGTGAATCTAGTCAAAAAGAACAGTAGCACAGTTCAGGAACCCTAACTCCAAGGATGATCTATACCATATCAAATCCTAACCCTAACCCCGTAGAGCTTGTGTACGACCCCGAGAAAATTCTGCATAGAACTAGAGAGCAAGCGTCGGACCCATTTTATTACCTAGACAAAATCCTGTCCTTACCCAAAGACGACGCGCAAAGTATCTACAACCTTGATTTTGATGAATCTTTTGAGAAAAATTTGTTCAGGTCTAAGTCGGAAACCAACTTGGATGAAATAGTTCTCGACCAGAAGAGATTCCAAGCCCTGATATCAAATAATATCCCTCAAATCCCAAGCCCTCCTAGATCCATGGCCACCAGGTTCTTCCCCCTCATCTTTCCAGCCCAACTACATGACTTGCCTCATAATTACATCCAGAGAATCAAGTTATAAGATGTGGAAGGAAATGTTTCCGCCCAGAAGCACCTGGACTGGTTTAACAATTTCGTCGACCTAGAGGAGGTGGACTATGCAGACGCGAAAATGAGGTTGTTTGCGCAAATCCTTTCTGGGGAGGTAAGGAAATGGTTCAAAGCCCTCCCTCCCACAAGCATTCAATACTTCGTCGCATTCGAGATGTCTTTCTTAAATAAATGGGGAGACAAGAAGAACCCTTTGCAGTTGTTAACGCAGTACAATAATATGAAGAAAGCACCAGAGGAGACAATGCAGGAATTCTCAGCCCATTTCTTGAAGGTCTACAACTCGATTCCTACAGAAGTCAAGCCGCCCCCGGGGGATACGTATTTGTGGTACACCGACTGCTTCGACAAGGATTTTTCCCTATTGTTGAGAGAAAGAAGATCAACAAATATAGACGCTACAATGAGCAACACTATCGAAGTCGATGTAAGCATGATGCCATTGGGAAAAATCAAACTGAGACTCAACAAAGGCGATAAGAGACTGCAGGGAGACACATAACCATCGATGTCTCGGTCCTTGGATGATAAGTTCAACCTGATGATGAAGACCAGGGAGAGGTTGATGGAGAGAATGTCCATGGGAAACAGACCTGTTGCCCAAGACCAGAATGACCCCCAACCCAAAAATCAAAACCTCAGAAGGGGTCAAGTTCCTTAGATCAGATAGAGAGAACAGAGAGAGAAGAGGGATCAAGGTGAGCAATAAAAAAGACCTCCATTCCAAAATAACTACGTGGATGAAGAATTTGATCAGACTTTCGAAGATCAAATGCATTGTTGCGACAACAATCACCCACGCATGTTTTTGAAAAAGAGAGAGCATGATTGATACATGAGCAAAAATGACGATTTCATGTTCGAAATGGACGATGATATGATACTTGAAATGGATGATGCGTTGTCCTGGGAGACAAAAGATTTTAGGAAAGGCTATCAGAACGCCAGTATGCAGTTCCAGAAGAAATATAACCTCAGGAGAAAGGACGTGCCTGTGAGTTGCAGCGAACAAACCCCATAAGGAAACCTCCGACGGACACCCCTTCCACAAGCCGACCAAGGTTGGAAAACATGACCAAGGATGCGACAGAGAAGGTGAAGTCGAAGGAGGAGGACCCAAAGAAAAATTCGAAGGTAAGCCGAAAAGTGGGTGGAAAAGAGGTAGAGAAAGTTTGTCCCCCTTTTAATTTTGAACATGAAGTGGATAAAATCAAATTATTTGTCCCATTCAACGAACTTATCAGAAAGGGCGAGTATCGGGAGAAAATTATCAAAATGATGAAAATGGGAGGGACCCCAAATACTTTGAATATCCAAGATGATCACCGCGCTATCCTATTTGGTCCGCGCATTGAAGAGACAAGTGCTACCGAGGATGCCCCTCTGTTCTATGTCAGTCTAAAGGTTCATGACATGACCCTGCATAATGCCATGATGGATTCCGGTGCGTTGCACAACCTCATGCCAAAGGTGATCATGGATGAATTGGGTTTGGATATCACCAGGTCGTACAAGGACCTTTTCTCTTTTGATTCGAAGAAATTCAAGTGCTTGGATCTCATCAAGGACTTAGTTGTATCGTTGGCCCAAATTCCCATGAAGAACATGGTTATGGACATGATCGTTGCGGACATACCCCCAAAGTTTGGCATGCTTCTATCAAGGTCATGGGCTGCGAAGTTAAAGGGCACTTTGCATATGGACATGTCATACACCACCATTCATGTTTTTGGCCAGGATAGACAGCTGTAGAGAGAAGTGTTGTTGAAATACATGGTAAGAAGCAAGACGGAGCCAAATAACCATCCTATATATGCCATCGACACTAAGGTGGGTTCCTCTATATTCTAAAATGACCTAAGCTTTGAAGAAGAAGAGCCGACAACCAGCCTGACAGTCGATGAGGAAACCGCGCGGGAAGCAACAGAGTGTGCATAACCAAAGGGCCGCATGGAAAATGGGGTATGCAACATGAGATTCAACAATGTGGTCAGCAAAGAAGGGGTTGGGGAAGACGTCGAGGTGGGCACAAAGCTGTGCTCATACAAGCTTGCGTTCGAATGCATAAACAACATGGCCGAGTATGAGGCACTGATTCTAGGCCTGAAGGTGCTGCAAGAATTAGGCGCAAAGAGGGTAGCAGTGCATGGAGACTCTGAGCTGGTCGTAAACCAAGTTAAGGATATATATCAGACAAAACACCCCAGGCTAAGAGCATACCAAAACTTGGCGCTGGACCTCCTTGAATAATTTTCAGAGTATGATCTATTTTCTATCCCAAGGAAGCAAAATCAGATTTCCAACGCATTGGCCACCTCAGCCTCGGTTTTAAAAATCCCTATCTTCCCCAAAAAAAGGTATGAAATCGAAGTCAATCACAGGCTGACACTGCTTGACAATATCAAATACTTGCAGGTGTTTGAAGACGATAAACAGGTTGAGAGGTTCCTCCAAATGAGTGACGAGTTCGCTAATACAAACATTTACGATGAATGTTTTTGTGACGAAGATGGGAGCGTGGAAGCATGCATTAATGATGACCCTTTCTAGAACCATATCGTGGGAAGGGACATAATAAAACTGAAAAATAACATCATTCCAAAGGGGTTAGTGCTACTGGAAAAGTTGTTTGACAAAAATGACGTGGCTAAGAACCCCAAGATAACTGCAAGCAAAGAGGACGAGGAAGACTGCAACATCGGGACTGAGGAGAACTCGAAGATGATCAAATTATCAAAAAATCTCAGTCCAAAGATCAAGCAAGACCACATCAAGCTCATGAAGGATTTCCCGGACGTTTTCGCATGGAGATATGATGATTTGAAGGTATATGACACTAAAGTAATCCAGCATGTTATCCATCTCAAAGAATACCAGAAACCATTCAAACAAAAGCTAAGATGGATAAATCCCCTATTACTTCCACTGATCGATAAGGAGGTAAAGAAACTTTTCAACGCTAAGATTATCGTTTCTTTATGGTTCTCGAAATGGGTATCTAATTTGGTGCCTGTAAGAAAGAAACAAAACGAGATAAGACTATGTGTAGACTTCCTAAATTTTAATAAAGTGTCTCTCAAGGATCACAACCCCTTCCTAAAATGAACTATATCTTGCAAAAGGTGGTGGGGTCCCAGAAGATGTCCATGCTGGACGGTTTTTCAAGGTATAATCAGATCATGGTCCACCCGGATGACAGAGAGAAAACAATTTTCACAACTCCATGGGGAACGTTCATGTACGCCAAGATGAATTTCGGCCTGATGAATGCTAGAGCCACTTTCCAGAGGGAAATGGACATCATGTTTGTCAACGAAAAGGACAAGTTCATTGTGATTTATCTGGACGAAATCACGGTATACTCTGTGTTAGAAAAGCAACACCTCGAGCATTTGAAGAAAGTTTTTCAAAGTGCTGGAAGTTTGGCATATCGCTAAATCCAAAGAAATCACTTTTCGGGGTGGAGGAAGGGAAGTTGTTGGGACACATTATCTCAAAGGAAGGCATTAAGATAAACCCCAATAGAGTTGAAGGAATCTTGAATATTGGAACTATGCATAGTAAAAAAGAAGTGCAATCCTTCCTGGGAAAGGTAAAATTCTTGAGGAGGTTCATCCCGAACCCAACAAAAATCATAAAGCATATCACCTGTATTCTCAGGAAAGGGAACGAGATCAAGTGGAACCCGGATGCCAAGAAATCATTTGAAGATATCAATATCGCGCTGACTAAATCTCCTGTGTTATCCAACCTAGACTTCACTAAATACTTCATCATGTTTTCATTTTCCTCAGAGCATACAATTGCAAGCATGTTGTTGCAGAAAGACGAGCAGAACTTTGAGAAACCGATAGCCTATTTCAGCAAGACACTGAGGCATGCTCAACTAAGGTATGACATTATGGAAAAACAAGCATACACCTTGGTGAAATCCCTAAAGGAGTTCAGGACGTACATATTGCATTCCCATGTCATCGCTTATGTGCCCAACAACTCAGTGAAAGACATCCTGACTCAACCTAACCTTGAAGAGAGAAGAGGCAAGTGGATCGCGGCCATGATGGAATATGATCTTGAGATCAAGCCCACGAAACTAATTAAGATCCAGGGCCTTGCTAAACTAATTGCGCAGTCAAAATGTGACGCTATAGGAATGAATTTCATTATTGATTTGTCAGAAAGTCCTCAGGAGGAAATGATCACACGGGTATCTCATAAGTTCGTCGATTCGTTGTGGTATACAGACATCATCTATGTGTTGGAGAATCTCTAGGCCCCTCCATATGTCAGTAAGACCAAAGCCAGATTCCTAAAGCTTAAAGCAATTAATTTTTTCATCCTGGATAACTCATTCTACTGGAAAGACCCTGGGGGAATGTTGTTGAGCTTTTTACTGGAAAATGATGTGAAGCGCACCATAGAAGAATTTCACAAGGGTGACTGCGGGGGACACGATTACTGGAAAACCACCACGCACAAACTCCTAAGGGAGGGATACTATTGGCCTACTATTTTCACAGACGTGTAAAAAGAACTCTCCAGCTACCTTGAATGCCAGATTTTTGACCGGAGAAGAAAGCTGCAGCCCCTGCCAGTAAAGCAAATCTCAGTCAAAGCACCGTTCATGCGGTGGGGCTTAGATTTCATAGGGGAAATAAATCCACCATCCTTGGTGCAACACAAATGGATACTCACGGCCACCGACTACTTCATGAAATGGATAGAAGTGATCCCCACGAAGCAAGATATTGACGCAGTCATCATCCAATTTCTAGAGACAAACATCTTATTGAGATTTGGTTGCCCTGTCAAGATCATACAGACAACGCGACCGCATTCAAGTCTAAGAGGATGGAAAAGTTTTTCAAGGATTACAACATAACCCTGGGGCATTCTAGGATGTACTATCCACAAGGAAACAAGTTAGCAGAATCCTCAAATAAAATCCTAACTAGGACCATCAAAAGGCCCCTGCAAGACAATAAGAGAGCTTGGCATAAAAATCTCATCTATGCGTTGTGGGAAGACCGGGTTACCACAAAGAAGTCAATCTCAATGTCACCTTTTCAGATTGTATATGGCACAGACTAAATCTTCCATACCACATTGGGATTGTCTATCAGAAAACTATTGCAAGAATAGGAGGTCGAGCCAAATGGTGCGCAGAGAAGAATAAATTAGTTGGTTCACACACAACAGTTGAGGGAGCAGGTGTATAACCGATCACAACTCCACCAGGAAAAGATGAAGAAATATTTCAACAAGCGTTCCAAGCCAGGGGATTTTCGGTTGGGTGATCTAGTGTTGAGATGGGATGCGAGAAACGAGGACAAAGGAAAGCACAAGAAGTTCGATAATCTATGGACGAGTCCATTCAGAATCAGTGCACATCACAGAAATAATTCTTATTTTCTAGAAGAAATAAATGGGGAGTGCACTGGTTGGGGGCCTGTAAATGGAAGGTTCCTCAAGCATTATCTGATGAAGTAAATTCCATTTAAGTCATTTATCATTGTAAATAGTCATTTTATTTTTGTGTTGAGTCAGTAGGTCAGCACAAAATTGAAGCCCGAAGTGAAGGCCATGAGTTTTATGTTGAGTCTTTAGAAATTGTGTCGATAAGTTTAGGTTGCGTCTTTTTTTTTCATTTTTGCAGTGTCGAAGATTTGAAATAAGCCCAATGGTTAGGAACATGGTCTACTATTCTTTTCTACCTCACAGGGAGGATGACATTCCCATTGGAGCCAGTTGTTAGCGCCGCCAATTTTCTTTCCATTTAGAGTTGGTTTTTGGTCCACTTATGGCCCATGTGTCCGAACATGTGAAGTCAGGTACGTAACAATGGAAGGGTTGAGGTTAGAAAGTGGTTAGTTGGCCCTTGGAAATGGGAAGGGATGTCAGATTCGACACATGCATAAATGGTATGGGTATGTTGTTTCCAGGGAGTCGGGTCATGTTGAAAGGTAGTCTCTATGTGCTCCAGATCAAGTCAAGTATTTAATGAAAGTCACACCAGCAATTGCAGAAACTATTATTAGCTCATTATGAAGGCCAAAGAAATGAAAAATCGTGACATTAGTATCATGTATGCCCTGCATCCCTCATCACCTGTGCTTTACATGCGGGGATGTGCCATGGAAAATCTACAATTCAATCTGAAAACATCTAGTCGCCATGAATTCACTATTATTTGGCATGATTCCTCCTTCTTCCTGATCTATTATAAATTACAAACGTTCGTCTCCCATTTTATTCATGAAACCAGGTCCACACATTGCTTGTATTTTCTCTCGCAAGCTTAGGTTGATCAAATTTTTAGCTTTGTGCATTTGTTGGATCTACTGCGCGTAGGATAAACATTTGGTCATGCCATGGCGACCTCCCAAAACATAAGGAAGGGCGCGCTAAGTAGCAGAGTCGCCAGGCCCCAAACTCAAAGGGATTGTGATTCATTCTCATTTACAGCAGGGATCCCCAAAGATCCAAAGGAAGTTCTCCCTTTACCCACGGGAGCTATAACATCACACCGTGCAGAACCTGGAGCAGAAGGGCCTACACACCAAGGAAGAATAGTAGAAGCCTTGTCTCCCCAACAGCAAGTACCTCAAAGAAGGGGCAGTTCAAGGAAGAAAAAGGAAGCTAGAGAAATCCAAATCCCAGACAAGCTACACGTAGGATCGTTTGCTAAAATTTTACTTATGCGCATTGTCCGGATAGAGCCTGTCGAAGGTACGAGCCAAGGAATCGACAGCATAAAAAGGAGGTTGGGTGGCGTAGGAACAAATGATCAATATACATCTCAGCAATTGAAGAAGGTGAAACTAGCTATCGCCAAAGTTTACCAAGAAAATTGGGAGCTGAGACAATAGCTAGCGACAAAGGCCATTGGAGCATGAGCAACACAAGATCGCGATAGGAACATGACATGGCTCAAAAAAAAACTCAGAGAGGCACAGGATATGATCGTACAGTTGCGCGAAGCACAATGATTGTCATAAGAAATGCATGCCAGACATTCCAGAGAACGTGAAGTGGTCGAGGAGGAAGCCCGAGGGCTCTCGCCAGCATGCAGAAGAAACAAGATTAACTAAGTCTATTTTCATATCCTCCAACAGAGAGCAGGTCTTGACAGTTTTGAAGGAGGAATTTCCCTAAATCGTTTTTTTCATTTGAGAAATGGTCATGATAGTCAGCAGCCACTTGCCGCGCATGTTCTCCCAGCAAAAAGGGTGTGGTGGAGATCAGAGCCATTACAATAAATAGTAGGGCTCTGACAGACACCCGTCCCTCGGATACTTGATTGAAGAAAATCATTGATGCCTCACTCTCTCATGATGAGGCCTGGTTGATAACCGAATCCCCATGGAAAAACACAAGCCAGTCATGATGTAGCCAGATGTTTTTGTTTTTTATTTTTGGAAAAAATTCATGCGAAGAGTCCTTTAACGCAGAACAGTCGATTTTCCTAGTTTTTATAGATTTAGTCAGAAGAACAGGGTAGCCCAAGCGGCGCGCTCGCTTATATATTTTAATTTTTCGATGTAAGCCAAGTTGGTTAGCAAATTTTAGTATAGACATCGTCTATTGAACGTAATTCAAGTTCTTATGAAACTTAATGAAAAAGTCCTATAGCTTGATGTAAATATTCTAATTGTAACAGTTTGATGTATTGTTTCTCTTCCTCTACGTACGTACTTCCTGTTTCCTTTTTTCATATACTTTTCTGTCTATCTTGGAACAGAATTTTGAACCTATGGATTCACTGCACAACGCCCCTTGTTCATTCCATTTAGACAAAACATTTTTCCTCTAAAGGTTAACTCCGAATTCATCCTCAACGTTGCTCCGAGTTGCCTCATTTGTTTTCTATCCACCACACTTAACCCTTTTACATTGAATATTGTTGTTTTCTTAGCCTTTATCCTCTCAAGTTTCAATCACCGAGTCATTTGTTTCTATCTTTTTCTTGAATAGAATCCATAGCCCGAGGTCCTACTATCTTGCGCCAATGAAACCAGCACATATCATATGATAGTGTTAAATCTAGCAATAGATTTTAAATCCATATCTCGCGTTGAGACCGTGTCTCTTGAGAGAGCCCTCTCCATATCCGAAAGGCTAGTTTCAGGTCTCAAAGTTGGTTGAAAAAGTTACCTTCGTCGTCTTTTTATCAACCGAACAGATTTATGGAGTGCTAACACTTGGTATGGTTGGTTTGGTATCTGTATATGGTATATGTTCGTTGTTTGGATGAGTGAGGAGCATTATTATATTTGGTTCAACATATGACATGGTTTTTATAGTTCTTATCCTTGAGTTGATTGTATATGGTTGAGGCATATTCATGTTGTATGGTGGAATATGCATGAGGGGCATGTATTGGTTCTTTGAGATACTTCATTGATGATATGGTACAACTCTGCATATTGTTGATGGCATGGTATATGGTACAGGTTACACATAGTTGATGCCCTAGTTCATTATTCACTATTCTTTATTGATGTATCTTTGGTTCATGTTTGATGCATGAGATAGTATCTATTTTGGTATACAGTTGATGCATGGTATGGTACAAGTTTTAGTTGATTGATGAGAAGATACAGATTGATGAGACAATGACAGTGACAGAGACAGAGTGACAATGATAGAGACAGAGTGATAGTGACAGTGGAAGTGAAAGTGGCATAGTTTGTGATAGCGACAATTGGTCTACATTTATATTATAGGGCGGTTGTATGGGGCAAGGATAGGTGGTTGTAGCCACCTTCCAGTAGGATTCATAGAACTTAGGGGGTTGTAGCCTCCTTCTGGTTGGAGCCATATAATTCATGGAGTTGTATCTTCCTTCAGGTTGGAGCCTGAGAATAGGGGGTTGGAGCCTCCTTCCAATTGTAGCTACAAAATCGAAGTTGGTGCTTCCAATGAATGTATTATTTTGATATATAAGAAAAGCATTATGTGGTTTTCTCCCATTTGGGTTCCCATGTAAATTATGGTGTACTGTGTATCTATTGTGATTTGATGATGTTTATGACTATATTGTTGATGATATATTGAATGTTAATGATAAATTGTTGAATATTGTCGAAGAATATACTGTGGTTAAAAGTACTAAATTTTCTCATTACTGATTCACCCCCCTCTCAATAATCCAACATCCTTGTCTTTGTCATGCAATCCCTTAGGCTATCCCCCTTCCCTCTAGGGATCCATCACAGAATAGACAATAAATATCACTATTGGGATTCCATGGATTTTCAACTATAATTAAGTTTACTCAATGACAACAATTTCCCTTGCATATAGGCAAATTTTCCACATAGTTCATGGTATCTATTTCCAACAATTTTAATACAATAGACATTTAGCTAGCTTAAGCTCTCAAAAAACACCTTTAGGAAGAATGAGAGTCAAAATACCCCTTTGTTTGACCAAAATTCATGGATTATATTTGCATTCATGGGAGAGGCCATGAACCTTCATGAAAAGTACATGTCTCTCTCTTAACCATTAATTCAAAGGTTTATAGGACTTATGGTAACTATAAAGTAAGGTTTAATATGGTTCTAAGGTTAAAGAACTTATGGATATGTAATAAAATAATATTATTTTACCTTGCCCCCCCTTGAGCCCCTAATTCCCCAAGCCCCCTTTCTTTTCCCTCTTGTGGAGTAATATCCCTCATTCTTTTGTACTTCTCCTTCTGTAGCTTGTGATTATTTTTATTATCATTTAATGTACCATTTACATATTACATTGTTCGGATTTTAGCAATTCATCATTTACACATACACATTACTATTATGGGAATCCAAACTAGGGTATTACACCGTCCTTTGTTATATTTCCTAGTAGTCATCTTTGGACCATTATCCAGATGTCCAACCCCAACACTTTAATGACATCCAAACGTCCAACCCTAGTAACAAAATGAAAGGGAGTATTTCCATTGTTTCTTGCAATATTTATAACCTTTCACTACTACATATGGGTGGATTATTCCACGAAAATTTTCCACGTTTCCATTATTTTCATGTTTTTTTTTTAAATAGGGCAGAATTTTCGTTGATATTGCCATGAAATTTAGTCGATATTGCCATGAATAGGTTTTTTAACTTGGTCAGGATTTTTTTCGCTATTGCCACGAAACTTCATCACTATTTCCACGAAAGGTCGTCTCTATTGCCACAAAAATTTTTCCTATCTCAAAAATCATCTGCCTAACGGCTAGTTGACTAGTTGATCTATATATACCTGACTTTAAGAGACTTTGTGACACAATTGCTATAGTTGCGACACTGTTCATGGATTTTGTTTGAGCTATTTATTTTTTCCATCACCCATCGGTTGAACAAATCCAATTATCGATCTACATAGCTCGGATTTTGAACTTGAAAGGTTTGTATGTTTTTTTTATTGATGTACTCATTTAACTTGTAAATTTTTGTTCAAATGTCGAAATTTCATGTAGCTTATTTTTTCCTTGATAATCTATTATATGTGTAGTACCATATTTCATTTCATTGGTTTTTGGATCTAGTTAGTATATTCTATGGAAATTCATGTGAAATGTCAAGAAAATTATTTTCCGAAGAAGTATTTTAAGAAGAGTGAAAATCACTCCATCAATAAGTCAATTCAAACATTAAAAACGGATGTCATTATCAATATAGATTAATTTGAGCCTACAATTCCTTATGTAAATTTAATCCTTATTACAAAACCACCAACTCATGACAACTTTACCGGTTGGACTAATGTTTGAAATATAAAGTCATGGAAAACAAATCCTCTTAAGTCTAATTCTAATGCTTTGAGACCTTGTTAGCTCTCTAACTTTTGTGTTTCTATGATGTTGTGCCTATATATTTTAAACTCATATTTTTAGTCTAGTATTAGGTTAGGTCAGTCATATAACATTTTATTCTTATATGTGATGTTGTTTCTCTCAATTTTTTATAATCACACGCAATTCTAGATGTAGTGATTAACTCTAGTTTGTAGTTGATGTAACTTGTTTATACACTATTAATAAGGAGTAGCTAACATATAAAAAATTCATGACGAAATCAACAATAACATGATGAAATCTACTAGTCAGACAATGAAAAATGAGAACATTCCAAAGTGTCTTAGAAAATAGAATTGTGACCATTGTAAGTAGCATAAAATTGTGACTATTGTATGTAGATGAAAATAAACACGTCATAATTTAAACCAACCCAACCCAATTGTGGATGACAAGTGGTTGGCATACTTTTTTTTAGTGGTGAATTTCAAAGATTGGCATTTTGTCTACAAAACAACTTAGAGGCTAGTGTATGGTTTCGAGTGATTCAAGTTTGAGAAATTTTGACCACTTTCGTTAAATGGTGTGTAATTATTTTCCATGGTGATTCAGTAGACACTAATCTAAAGTAAAAATTGAAGCATATCGATATTAATAGTTAATCGATAATAATAAAAAAAAAACATGTCGAAATGTCTTAGAAGAAATAATTGTGAGGATTGTAGGTCACTGTAAATAAACATATCATAATTGAAAGGAGTAGCTAAAATATCATGAAGGAGTAGCTAAAATATAAAAATTTGACAACTTATTGTTTGGTATGGTGTAGGTAAGACAATTATTTGTCAGGAAAAGGATTTTTCACTATGAATGAAAATGACAGGAAGCTTGCTTGGTTAAGAGCAACATTAGAGGTGAGGGGTGATGAAAAATGTTATTGCCCTTGCTATGATTGCAGAGGCTTGCAAAGAAAAAGAATTTTAATAACAACAGTTGGAAGACATTGTAGGGAGAAGGGGCATGCCGAAGGGGGTTATGAATATCATCCCTTGGTAAGAGGATTCAATATTTAATGTATCCTTTGTAATAATCATCATGTCATGAATTTTAGTAATATTTATTATCGGGATTTTTATATTTTCTATACACGCTAACTTTTCTATGTTGTTTTTAAATATATAAATGATTCCCCCAAAATGTCGACCTCCAAAGATTTATTTTCCAAGTACTAGCAGAAATACTCATTTACAGGGTGATGAAATTCGAGATCAGAATATCGAAGTTGTTGATCAAGTTATTAATGATGATATGGATGGAGATAACGTTAGTTATTCAAATCAGGAAGATGAGATACATAGATTGATCCAAGACACATTTGCTCCAATGGATGAGGACAACTAGGATGATAGTCATGATGTTGATCCTCTACTCAAGAAGGCACGTCAACCTCTTTATGAAGTCTCAATAACAAATCTTTTATCTGCTATACTGTTTTTAGTGAACTTGAAGGTTTTTAATGGTTTATCAAACACGTGCCTCACACAGATACTAAGGTATTTAATTTGTTAATTATTTATGCCTGCATGTTCACAAATACTTAAAAGGTTCAATTTTTTCCTATATTGCTATTGTTTTCTAATTTGTAAATTAGTATATTGGATGTGATATTGATGATTAATATTGTTTACATTGACTTATTGTTTTTAATTTTGTATATTGTTAGGTGAATTTATATTACCGACATCAAATATTTTTCCACACACATATCGAGAAATATCCATGATTATGAAAGAAATTGGAATGGACTATCAGGCTATTGATGCATGTCCTAATGATCATATCATATACTATGGACAATATGCATTGGAAAATGAATGCCCACAATGTCAAATAAGTAGATATCGAACCGATAAAGCGTCAAAGAAGGTGCCTCACAAAGTTCTTCGTTATATTTCAATAATTCCACATTTCTAGCGGTTGTTCAGGTGCCAAAGTATAGCATAGTTTATGGATTTCCATGCATAGCACAAAAGTCGAGACGATGTTCTTTGAATGCCTGAAAACGATTCTGCATTGAAGTACATCGAATAAAAGTGGCCAATTTTTAAAGAAGAACCTCGTAATGTTAGACTTTCATTGGCAGTTGATGGTGTGAATCCATTTGGAGAGCTTCGTTCTACGTACTCAGTGTGGCTTGTTTTTGTTATAAACAATAACCTTCCTCCTTGGATGTCGATCAAGAGAGAGCACACAATGTTGGCAATGATTGTTCCAAGTATTTAATTATCTTTTATTTGCTTTAAAGTATGACAAAATATTTCATTTCTTTGTTTCGTGCATGGTAATTATTTCTTTTATATATAACGACATATGGATAAGTACAATTAATCATGCAGTATGTTGAACCAATTAGGTAGGTACCAGGTTAAATATATGAACGCATATATTGAGCCTCTTATCGATGAGTTGTTGAAGTTATGGGTGGGTGTCACTATGTATGACATCTCTAGACCAATAGGGAAAAAGCGATTTCAATTCCATGGAATACTATCATGGACAATTCATTATGCTCCCGAGTTAACACATTTTTGTGGTATATTGTTACTTTATTTTGTGATTTAATATTATATATATATATATTGAAAATATCATGCATTATTTTAAATTGTTACTCTAATTTGACGCTACATTAATTCATATATCTTGTAGGTCTTCAAACAAAGGGTAAATTTGCATGCCCAGTTTGTGGTCCGAGGATAAAATATCGTTATTCAAGGACACCTTTTCATGGTAGTTCCTCCTTCTACATTATTACTTGAGCATGCCCCATGATAAATATATGGTAATACCCTGCATGACCATAACACAGGGACATTCTCTAGTGCATACATATTCTAAAATTACTATGATTTTCATTAGTTTGACTAAACATCCTTCCTTGTAGATAATATGATCCAATAGGATGTTGAATGGGGTGAAGAAAATGAAATTATTAATATTTAGGTACAACTAGATCAATCAACATCTTTCCATCACCAACATTAGTTTAGCCATGTGACCATTTAGCTAGATATACATTGCCAATAATTTAAAATATAGCTCAAGGAAATTATGGATATACTCATTGAACATAACAAACATGATTCTAGAGAACATAATTGGTGCATTACTTGGGCCAAAGGGCATGATATTGAATGAATACAATCCCCATTCCATAGAAAAAATGGTGTTCATCTTATCCTCTTTAATGATACATATTTTATGATAGCCAAATAATCCTACTATGAAGGTGTAAGGTTCATTCCTTGCCACTTTCTTGGTAATCTCGTGACTAAAAAGTGTATGAAAGGGATCATGTATGTAGGCCTGACTCAATCTAAAAAATTCCACAAAAAAATTTATTCCACCTTTTTCACACCCTAGATGACTATTAGACTAATGGAATCTTATTGTTCCACTAAAAATATCTAACCAATAGTTAGCATATCACATATCCATTGTTTAGCATATTCCTTATAATTTGAATGCATCCTATATAGTCACTTCTTGGTAGATCAGGTATCAGGCTTCAATGCTATATTCATCTCCCAATGTTCTCCTCTCACTCTTTTCATCTCAAAGATGCTACATGGGAATAGGTGAGTGTACTCTCAAATAAAATATACAATGTCTGCAATGATGTTTTCATACAAATAGTCACCAATAATAGCCAACTTAGACACATCCTCCATACTCAAATCGACTATTTGTCTTCAATATCCCATGATAATGAACTAGATAGTTGGTATTCTTGGCTTATGTGACTAGATGGCGCACCTCTATTTATTCAAACCACGGAGAATGAATTTATTTTGTGACATCATCCTCTATAGAATCTATGGTCAAATATTATGGTAGTCCCATTAGTGGGAAACATTGAATGTGTTTTATATCCCCACTAATCAACATATCTTCCTCACAAAGTTGAAAAGTGTCATAGAACTTAAATTGTAGTTATGGTCAGTAGGTCATCTATCATTACATTTTTCTTCTATAGGTACCAATTCTTCAACAATGACTCTAAGGCGGGAACACATTTATGCACCCAATACTAAATAGAAATTCCCTGTGTATACTAGTGAGTTTCACAATGATCCACATGCTCCATGATATAAGAAGTACCATTGAATTGTAGGGACTATTTGGAAAAAATTGATTTCTGTTCATGATCCTACTCTTCGACGGAAGCTTTTGCAGGTGAGACTCCTTGAGTGTCATTTTTCATTTATTACTTATATTCATGTGGCTAGGATATGAAATGAATTAACTAGTTCATTAGCAAAGAATATCCTTTAATGAAAGAGCCCAATGCGATAAAATGCATGTTGGTTTCTTGGAATAGTTCAGATTATTTTGATAATAAGAACTTTGATCTGTTCTACCGAGAAGGTATACGGTTCGAGCCTGTATAGCCATATACATTCCACTAAGTGTTAAAGCACCATTGAATTTTGTAGGGACCATTTGGAAAAAATCGATTGCTCATGATCCTACTCTTCTATGGAGGATTTTGCATGTGATACTCCTTGAGTGTCATTTTCATTTATTACTTATATTCATGTGGCTAGGATATGAAATGAATTAACTAGTTCATTACCAAGAATATCACTTAATGAAAGAGCCCAATGCGAGAAAATGCATGTTGGTTTCTTGGAATAGTTCAGATTATTTTGATAATAAGAACTTTGATCCGTTCTACCGAGAAGGTCTAAGGCTCGAGTCTGTATAGCCACATACATTCCACTAAGTTACACTACTTTATATATATATATATATATATATATATATATATCCCTCATAGTCCCTATGACTTGAACTTTCAAAGTCTTTCAGATCATATCCATATCTTTGTCCTTAATCAAGATCGGTGGATGGGAACATGGGTCAACACAAAACTTATGTCTATTAGGTTCCTAGTCCTACTATATCTTCTCGTGGAGTCCAAATTTCATAATGAAATCCCCACAATCATTCAAGGACATATACCAAAGTGATATCCAATATTCATACTCTCTATTCAAACATGATGTGTTAAGCTATGTGTTCCATAAACTTTGTGGCATTAGTTGTGCCATTAAACACTAGTAGATCTTTAATCTCTACATGAATACACTTAATGGAATTTGGTAGTGTGCATATTTGTGTAAATTAATTCTCATACTCCCTAGGCAGCCCAAAAGTAATGGACACTTTGAATACATGACATAGGAGAATACTATTCTCCAACTCAACCTTCCACTAGCAGTTGGATTAATGTAGTCTTCCCAACTATCCTAGTCATCCAATACTCCTTCTATCTATTTAACAAATGTATTTACCTACATTATATCCAATGGATATACCATCCAATAACCTTTCTTATCAAATGACATCATTATCACATTCCCAATCAATCCATTACAATAATAGGTATGGATATTTGTCATTACTCCACTATGTCAATGAAGTCAAAGTAAGCATAAATATTCACACAATCTAGATAAAATTCCATCTCGCCAATTTGACAATGGGGAAAAATGTGTGATTGGTTCACCAACTAACACTAGATTGACAAGTGGACCCAATTTGTCATCCCATGAGTTCCCATGATTACTTCAGCAGGATGTTAACATCCAACCCAAAGTTGAGCATACATTCTCACACTTCATATCATTGAATCAATGTTAAGATAAATTATTTTCCATAACTTGTTCACTGGACATGGTTTAAGGACCTATCTTGTGCCTCTATTTGTGACTCTAAAATTGGCCCAAGCACCTCCCTCAACTTTGTTGTGGATTTATCATTGTTTATTATCTATAGAAAACTTCAACATTCTTCTTTGACTTCACCTCCACCATATATACTAGTAAAATCATGCATTGGCTTAATGGCCAAATTCATGGAAGGTTTTCTATTTTTTGCATTCATAGTAACTATGTTTCTAGCATTAATAGCTTCCTGCATCACCTTAATTACATATTTAAAGTAACCTTTCTTTCATATTACATCAAACCTTGGTGCTCACTATAAAGCTTGATATATGGGTCCTTGATTTGCATCTCTCATGTTTGTGCTAGAATTGGCTCCAAACTAGGTGAAAATATTGATCCCAATGTAGGCACAACCTACTATATTTTCACCATGGATATAAAGATCACAATTCACCATATTATCACTACTCTATATCATGTATTGTTCCTCCCATTTATTAATCAATTGTACACAATCATGTGTATTATGTATTTTCTTTTGGTAGTACCCACATCAAGGATGGTGAGGATATAAGTAATTCCTTTCAATATACCCCACTTCATAATAATTATAAAATCATGGTGGGAGATGATCCACTTAATTCCATAGAGCCCTATTACCCTAATTCTAATTATTTCCCCCATCCACTCCCATGGTTGAATCCATTGTTTTAGAATATCTCATGAATCCCAACATCGAACTTCTCATGTAGATTTTTTTTTTTAAAACCTACAGGAGTCATGGAAATATCGATGAAAGTTTGTCGCAAGGTAATGATTACGTTTTATTAAGCATGGAAATATCGACGAAATTTCGTCGGAAGGTAATGATTAGGTTTTAGTAAGAGTGGCAATATCAACGAAAGTTCATCGCACTTTTCCACGGTTTTTCGTCGCACATATAGCATCTACGTCGTAAATTTTTACTCTGCCAAAAGTTTTCGTCGCTATTGCCACGCTTTTTTCATTGCAAATTTCCACACTTTTTCATCCCACGTATGGCATCTACGTCGTAATATGTTGGTAAGTTTTTTACTTCGGCACGGTTTTTCGTCCCTATTGCGACGAAGTTTTGTCACTATTGCCACGCTTTTTAAGGTAAACCTATATTGAGGATGATGACACGTGGAGGGATTATTCCGTCGTTGTTGCCACGAATAATTGGTTCGTGGATATAGCGATGAAAAAAGTTTCACAAAAAATAGTCTTTGCTTTCGTGGAAAGTGCGACGGATATGTGTGGCAATAGCAACGAAAAACCGTGGCAAATTTGGTCATATGTAGTAGTGTTTTATCAACCTCAAGAAGTCCATTGGTAATGTCAAAATGACCTTGAATAGTACATGAATGGAGTGGAGATGAATTTGAAAAATAATGTCTTGTACTAAGAGTATAGCATAAATGTAAGAGATTTAACAAAATGTATACAAAGAGACAACTTGTCAGCAATTCCCCAAGAAATATATTATCTTATTGTCATACATTGTCAATTTCAAATCATTTAGAAAATAATAAAATTACCAAATAAGCATTGCATTAAATTGACAACAATCTTGAACTCAGAACATAATTGAATTGTAGGCAATGATCTTTTTCAATTGTGACTACCTTTTTTTAAATTACCAAAAATAGTGATGGTCATTCCTTACCTGTCACTATTTTTTTTGGATACAAAGGAGATACCGTGGGTTAAAGAGGGATTGTCCTCATTGGTGATTTTGGAAACATTAATGTGACGGTATGGAACATTAATAGTGATGGTTATTGATCATCAACATTAGCTATTATTGGTGATTATCACTATATTTCCATGACTTTTGGCAAGGTTGTCTTTGGTGATACTCAATTTTTGGTGATGGGAACATTTCTTACCTATCACTATTGTTCATAGGAAATGGTGACAATCATTGATCATCGCCATATAAAAATTAAGAGTGAGGGCCATTGAATGTTCATCACCAAAAGTCATTATTGTTCATAGAAAATGGTGGAAATCATTGATTGTCACCATATATACACCAACAATGAAGGTTAATAGAGACACATCACTGAAAGTCACTATTGTTCATAAGAAATGGTGGTCATTAAAGGAACGTCACCAAAAATAAATGTTGTTCATAGGAAACGGTGATGGTCATTGACTATCATCAAAAGGTTTATTAGGGACAAATTGTGACTATCACCATATATCCTTTACTTTTGACAACATTATCTATGGCAACACTCATTTATTCATGATGGAGGCTCTTTTTTCCATCACCAACAAGGTTATGGTGAAATATTTTTCTCATCACTAAAGGCCCTTTTTGTAATAGTAGATAATGTTTCACATCAACACACCATGAATTTGTGTCTACTAGAATATAAAAAAGCATACATAGAAACTTTGTTTTACCAGCCTTATTCTCTTGCAGTTACTTGATTTTGTGATTCAAATACCAATTTACAAATTCTCTGACCATGAACTATTTTGTCTAGTTTGAAATCTAGGTCATACTCTTGAATGGTAGTCATTTAATTCCCTCTCCTTTCACCCAGTTCCTTTTGAAAAAAGAGTGGTCTAATGACTGAGTGAGGTACAATAGATTTTGTGTGTCTTTTCAAGATATATGGTATGAATTGTTTGACATATTTAAATACAACATATACGTGATTGTTAATTTCTAGATCATTCAATTCATCCTCTTGCAAACCTGTGCTCATAAAAGAAATCATATATTCACCTTTTTCTCCATATTTTTGTGATAGCACAATTGATAAAGAATGGTTTCATGCAAAAGTATACATAAAGAAATATTTGCGGAAAATAGAATTTCATAATGTGGGGACATCAACAATAGTGGTCTTGATGTTTTCAATTGTGTTGGAACCCAAGGTTTTGGGGAAGTTGCACACGAGCACCACAACTCAATATTGTGTGTGTGCCCATGGAGATACATTGTACAATTCCATGAAGAATAAACATCGGCTCCAACCAAAGAAATATTGTGCGTTCCAACCTAGTTTTAACTATGTGCAAGGAATCAAGAAGAAGACCGCATCCATTGAATCTGAGCATATCTTTGAGAATATTTTGTAATAAAGTATTATAATGACCAGAATGATCATGGGAAAAGGTATGGATGAGATGGAAAGTTAGTTAGCATTGCCATGCTCCAGGAATATTTTGGGGTTGAATGTGGGCATGTAAAGTGTGTGGATATTTTTTTTGTTCAAGAGAGTGGAGGAGAATAGTCGAGTGAGAAGAGGAGTGAGTAGAGAATTGTAATAGAGAGTCATGACTATAACAACGAGTCGACTAGAGATGAAGGAAAGAGTTCCATGTCTAGTTTTTTCTAAGTCTTGCATGCATCTGTAATAGAGTGGGAATTGTGTAGGCATGAAGAAATGAAAATGAGAGTGCATGACATGGAACTTTGTAATGACTATTGTTTGAGTTTAGAGTGCATAACATAGATATATATTATGGAATTTTGTATCTGGGTGTATCTCAAATGAATTAATGAAATATGAAGGTCTTTATCTATACAATATCTTGTTTGTTATGTTTTGAATGTGTATATGTTTTAGTTTATGATGCTTAGTACTATGTTATTTAGCTATGGATGAAAGAATGTATTTATTCCCAAGAGGTTTCCCTGTATGCATTGTCCCTTCATATCCAACATAGTACTTTCAATCTCTATGATTCTCATGGTGTCTTGGGTGAGAGCTTCTTCAATCTAGACTAAATATTGAAAATGCCAACACCTTGGGGGTTTTGTTGGTAAAACTTGATGAACCCTGGGTCTTAAACACCATAACGAGGAGAGTGGAGTGAAACAACCCAAGAAATGGTTATGTTGTTGGGACCTGAAGGTTTTCTATTACATGATGAAGGGAAAGAATGAGGTGGAATCTGTCTCAGGAGAAAATACAAGACTGGTTATCTAAGAAGGAAGACAAGTTTACATGACAAGAAACCAAGAACCTGATAACCAATGTCGAAAGATGGAAACAAAGGTATATTTACACATATTTGCATGAAGTTTTCTTTGTTGAGTTTCCTTTTTATTGTATGAATGGATAAAGAGGAAGATATCTATTAAAATTTCTCTGGGATGCCAAGAAACACTGGTATGGGACTAGACTATGATTAATAGACTAAAATCTGTGGACAATAAGTGGGCTCGAGCAACCAAATTTTGGTTCAACTGGGTGAAGGAAGGATATATCACGGAATTCACCATTGAATACATTGATTCTTTCAGCAAGGTTGAAAGAAAACTTGTGAAGGGCCCTATAAAGAGACTGTTGGAGGAAATCCCTCTATGGATCAAGATGTTGTTTGTAGAGAAGGGGATAATATGCATGGAGCTCGACAGGATGGCTGAGTAGACCCCCTCGCATAGAGTGGGGTATGGAAATAAGGGGGATAAAGAGAGATAAATTTGATCCAATGGGAGGGATCTAGAAGATGATGAGATGAGGTGAGATAAGAATGGACCTATAAGAGAAGCAGAGAAAAAGATCCAAGAGATATGCAATAAGAGTTGAGCTAAGGATGAAAGTTGATCAAAGGAGTGGAAAGAAAATAGAAAGAGGTGAAAGACAAGGGGTTGAAACCAGAATGAAGAGAAAGGAGACCACACTAGGAGCATGTGCAAGAGATATTTATGTGATAGAGAGAAGCACAAAAAGGGAGAGATTGTTAAAGAGTCATGGTGTTAGGAGTAGCGTATAAGGGGAGGATACCAGAAGTAGTGGTAGTAGGGTTGGAGAAGATGAAGTAGGATCCGATTTGTTTTTGAGAGATGTAGTCACAAAAAAATAAGATGAGGTGCAAAGTAGCAGTGTTGATGTGGTAGAAGATGGTGATGGACCCCTTAGAGAAGGGGAAGAGGATTTAGCTATTGTGAATGGGCTTGCATGGCTACAGATAGGAGGCTCTTTGGGATCCCTCACCAATGAGATTATTAGTTGATTTTTCATCTTGGTATTTAGGGATTGGTGTAAGAAAATTTGAGTTAAAGTCTTGAAGGATCCTACCCAAGATTTTATATTCCTCTTCAACCTCCCACACATCTCTGCCAACCACTTCCTAACAAGATTGAAAGAAATATATGGTGAAACCATCTAGGCCCAAATATTTACCCAATGCCATGTCTTTTAAGTTCTTAGTGACTTTCTCAAAAGATATGAGTCACATTAGACATAAATTTTGCTCATGAAAAATGAGGAAGGAGGTTTATCTTCTTATGATTTAGATTGCCATTTGTCATTTATCTAGGCACTCAATTAACCACTGACTAAAATGACTCTTGATATCCTAATCAATTTCTTCATGATTCTAAATATTTTATCTAGAGGTTGATTAGAGAGTAATAATTATATTATGGTTTCTTCTATTTATCAAAAAATTATGAAAAAAATTGGTGTTTTTTTCACCTTTTTTTATCCAACAAATTCTAGATTTTCATTGCCATAAGATTTATTCTTTCATGTATCGAATGCTAATCTCATTATGAAGTTGGGTTTCTTGATATACTAGTTCCTTTGATCTACCTTCTTGGATTATAATCATATGCAAGGTTTCCATTTCCATTTCCTTTTCCAATTGAATTTTCCTAACAAATGTTGCAAAATATATCCACGTTCCATGTTTTAATTCTTTGGTTGACTTGCTTTAGCCTTTGTTGAAATTGATATATCTTTGATCCCTGAATAGTGCCCTCTTACTTTCACCATGTTCCTATGTTTTTCATGAAGTTAGGGTCAAATATAAAGGGCTTCGATCTAGAGATCATAAAAGCACTTTCCCATATAGTACTTATCAACCAATGATTTGGTATAGAAATTTAGGGTAGGATTTATGCTAAAATAAATGCCTTGCTTTGAAGGAGAGATTTTGAGACCAAAAACCTATCCATCTTGACTACAATCTAGCACGATTTGCCTCTTCTATGGTTCCAAGTGTGAAATCCATTTCTTGTTTGGATGTCCACTAAACACAACTTATCTATGGTTTCCTTGAAAGACACATTGTCCACATCTAATCGACGTTGACCACTTCTCTTATCTTGTAGGGATGAGATTATATTAAATTCATTAACTAGAATCCAAGGTTGCCCCTATAAAACTATCCCCAAATCCTAGATGAAGTGCAAAAAATGATTTTTAAGGGTGGGATTACAAGGGATGTAGGCATTGGTAATGTGTCCTTGTTCTTGAGACCTAATCACTTTGTATCTAGCTATGATGAATCTAGTAGTCTCCAACTTGTCCTCAAGGATAATTTGACTTGGATCCTAGAGGATAGCTAGTCCTCTTGCCACTCCATACACATCCACTGCTGAGAATTCATTTCCTTTCCAACATTTCCTGGCTATGGTCAACAATGTGTCTCAGTCACATTTGGTTTCCTACAACATTCTTATTCCAGGTTGTTTATTTGCAATTATTTTATTTAATAGGTGAAGTTTACTTGGGGAATTCAATCATCTAATGTTCTAGGAAAAGAATTTCATTTTAAACTTTTTGTTTGGAGGATAAGTACTTATCTAGGAGTCCTTTGGTTTGGCTTGAATCAACTAAATTATCCCCTACTTCATCTAGCTTTTGTTTTGTTATTTTTTTCATCATTTACTATCCTTTGAGATTTATTTATTTTTAATTTAAAAAGAGTTGTTCGAATTCCCAACCCACCTTCAGAGGTGTGAAGTTGGGTTGTGTTTCCAAGATTAATTTTACCTTTCATTAAGTCCCTTTTAGCTGATGGAGCTATGTTTCTCGAAGATTAATGAGGTGTTGTTCTCCATGCAGAACTATCAAGGTTTGGAGATCAAGTTCCAACTATCTAAGCGAACATCTTATTGTAAATTATGCTCCTCTAAGTCCTAATGTGTTTCATTCTTTGTACTCATATCTTGATCCCTTATAGTTTATTCATTTATATTAGGATTGAGATATTATGTATATGATTTCCATCCCTTTGGATCTCCTTTAGGGATACTTGGCTTATGGTTTTCCTCCTTGTTGAATTTTGATGGTTCCCTTGTTTCTAACAGAGCCTCCTATGTAGAGGATAGGATATGAAATTTGTTGGTGTCTTTACCTTGATTTGATGGGGAAGAATTGATGGGTTTCCTTCATGATTTGCATTTGCTTGGGAATTTGGTGAAGCCCTCCTTTCTTGTAGCCTATTTATCTTTGTCTGAAGTAGATTTTTCATTGTGTGGACAATTCTTGAATAGGTGTCCATGTTCGTGGCATTTTTGGCATCTGAAAGGGATGTGTTCATAATCCAAAGTTTGGATCCATTTGAATTCCTGGAATTTTATGCTTATCAATTTTTGGTAGGGTTTCTTAGACATTAATATAAATGCATATCCTTGTGTAGGAGGTATACCTACCATATTTTTAGCGACCTCTAATATTTTGAAAAAAAATATGAGGGGATTACCTATTCCCTCTAACATTTCTTTCTCCTAGAACTCTTGAGGAAGGGAGTACATACAAATCCAAATCATGGATTTAGTAAAAGATTCCTTCTTAGGGATAAATATTTCTATTAAGTAGTGCAAGTGTACGTATAATGAGTTGAAGAAGTATGACCCTTATTCAAAGATCTAATCTCTATTCTCGATGCAAGTAAAAATAGCTGCAAAGAATCCTTCAAATCCTAGCTTTAGTTCTATTTGGACTTTAAGTTTCCATCTAGATTTGACCCATCCTAATAGATATTTCTCAGAGGGCCATATGCCCTTGAATTTCCCTATGATTGCATGATATTTCATATAATGAATGAAATTACAAATGTTAGGGGATGTGACTTCATACCATGGTTTTTCTATGGTTTTGGCTAGGCATCCATTCTAAACCCTATGCAATTTAGATTCACCTCCCTCGTGGTTGCATCTTTCAAGGATCAACTAATTGGTTTTAGCTAAGTAATCACTACCATGAAGCATGCTAAAAGTTATTTCCCCTGCCTTGAATCTCTAACCTACATTACCTACTACTTTCTTACCTAACCCCGGGACCTCCAACACCTATCATTTCAAAAGCCCATCTCACTTTTATATATATATATATATATATATATAAGATTATCTTCATCAAAATTTATTTTTTATTTACAAGACTTCCAATTTTTCCAATATATTTCCTTTTATATAATTTATATTTTATATAATTTATATAAAAACTTATAATGTACTTTTAAATTATCATAATGACTTCCAATTTTTCCATAATTATAGTGTGAGACCAAAGTTTAGATGAATCTATAAGATATGGTGGGGAACTAATAAAACCACCGTGACTTGGACAATCTTTTTGTGATCAAACTAAAAAATTATAATGTACTTTTAAATTATCATATTGACTTCCAAATTTTCCAACATAATTATAGTGTGACACTAAAGTTTAGATACTATAAGATATGGTGGGGAACTATAAGATATGGTGGGAAACCAATAAAGACACCATGACTTTCTAGAATATATGGTGGGGAACTAATAAAGCCACCCTGACTTTATAAGGACAATCTTTTTGTGATCAAACTAAAAAATTATAATGTACTTTTAAATTATCATATTGACTTCCAAATTTTCCAACATAATTATAGTGTGACACCAAAGTTTAGATCTTATAAGATATGGTGGGGAACTAATAAATCCACCATGACTTTATAAGGACAATATTTTTGTGATCAAACTAAAAATATTATTAATAAGAAAGATAATTAAGTATATAATGATAATGATAATTAAGTTGTTTATTATTTCTAAGAATAATAAGATATATTAATAAATAAATAAAATAAATATAAATATTCTTTACCTTGTAATTGTTATGTTTCATTCTATTTTAGAACATAATAAGATGTTTATGTAAGATGTTTTTGATATTACAAATTTTAAAAATAGTTTTTTAAAGTTATA